>MU773766.1:3755-21087 GCA_026770625.1 Nicotiana glauca
TGTGTTTTCGTTGAAAACATGCCATTAGGGATATTACGATCAGGTATCCTCAAGAATTAGGTTAAGGTTCGTTGACCATTCAGTCTTGAAATCTTATGAGTTTTAGTGGGATTTGAGGGGTCTTGGTCATGGATTAGGGGTAAGGGAGGTCAGGGGAGTGTGTGGTATGAAAATGGAGTTGTTTGGCCTAAGTGACGCACTGGCCGGAAAACTTCAAACGAATATTCGAAGCTTTCTGGGTGGATTCGAGGTATAGGGACATGGGGAATGGAAAGAGGAGGTTTGGGGGAATCAATGGTGTTAATTTGGTTGTCGTTGGCATAAGTTGCGTTCGCCGGCGGTAGGGTTCCTGCGAAGACGGCGGGTCTTATTCGAGGAGATGGGTTCATTTTTTTGGAAAACCAGTAGTGGGAATGAAAAGAGGGGGAGAAGGTGGTGTGATGGTGTAATTTTGAGCTTGAACAGACGACTGCCGCCAGTGGCGACGATTTTCGGCTGCGGTGTTAGGGCGGAGGGTGGCTAGAGACGGTGGTGGGTTACAGGGGTGGTACGAGGAAGGCAACATATGTTTTTTAGGGTTTGATTATTTTTCAGACATCCATATGTAATGTCAAGATTAATTTTGGCCATTGGATCACAGGAAATGAAGGGCTGAGATTGAGCTTGAGTTTTAGCAACTTAAAACGATGTCGTTTGAGCATCTCTTGGACCGGACCGGGTCGATATTTTGGGCTGAGGTTTACCCGTTTTTGGGTCTGTGCATTTTTAATTAAAACAAGCCCAATTTGGGCAGCCCTTTACTCAATTTTTTTCTTTCTCTTTCTCTTTCTCTTTTTCTTTTTAATTTTCTTTTATTCAATTTGTATTGTTTTCATTTTTATGTATTTATTTTCCTTTTCTAATTTTATATACTAACTAAACCTAGTAATTTCTGGCATTTATTTAATAACTATTTATAGCAATTTCCAATAAAAACACTAAAAGGCTATTTGTTATGACTTTTCCTTAAATTCTTTCCAAAATAAATTAATACTAAAATTGTAAAATTAAAAATCCTAATGCATATGCATATTTTTTGTATTTTTAATATGAATTATTAGGCAACTAATTAACACAAAAAATACAACAAATTTCAACAAAATTTGTAAAAATAAAAATCATTTGGTTTGAATTTTAGGAATAATTTGCTTAGGGCAAAAATCATGTGCTCACACATAATACCTGAAATGAATCTGCTCATGGCCTCTAATTGCTAAACAAAATGCTAGAACTCAAAACGACTGGTCGGGTTGTTACAAAAAATACCTTCGTCACTTCTTGGATTAAACTTTCCAAGATTGTCCTTACCATTATTGTGAATAAAACATTTGCTTCCAAAGGGATGAAAATAACTGATATTTGGACGTTTACCTTTCCAGAGTTCATAAGGGGTCTTTTTCAGAATTGGCCTTATTAGGCAACGATTGAGGATGTGACATGCAGTACTTATGCCTTCTGCCCAAAAATGGTTTGGCAATGAATGTTCTAGTAGCATTGTTCTTGCCATGTCTTGGAGAGTTCTGTTCTTTCTTTTCATGATCCCATTTTGTTGTGGTGAGATTGGTACAGAGAAATTGTGAGTGTATCCTTGATCGTTACAGAAGTCTTCAAAAGTTCTGCTTTCAAATTCACCTCCATGGTCACTCTGAATTTTTAAGATCTGATATCTCTTTTCTCTTTCAATCCTTTTGCAGAAAACTTCAAAGTTTATTAAGGCTTCATCCTTATGAGATAGGAATATTACGCAGGTGAAACGTGAAAAATCATCAACAATAACAAAAGCATATTTCTTACCTCCTATGCTAGCAGTTCTAGTAGGTCCGAATAAATCCATATGAAGTAATTGCAAAGGTTTTGAAGTAGACACTATATTTTTGTTTTTAAAAGAGTTTCTGGTTTGCTTACCCATTTGGCATGCATCACAAATATGAGTTCTAGAAATATCAGTTTAGGCAAGCTAATAACTAAATCATGCTTGGACAGTTTTTCAATCAAATACGTGCTAGCGTGGCCAAGTCTTCTATGCCATAACCAGGGATCATCAGACATAGAGGTTAAGCAGATGTGGCCATCTATCTTTTCAAATCCATCAAGTGTATCAACATTTTCATATCTTTTTCTAGGGAGAAATATCTTACCTAATTTGTCTTCAATAGCACATCCTGTTCTTTTAAATTTTACTTCATAACCTGAGCCGTAGAGTTGACTTATACTCAGGAGATTGTAGTTTAGGCTATCAACAAGATATACTTCAGTAATGTCATAATTGTTATTGAAAGGAATTGTTCCAGTGCCAACTATTTTTCCCCTTGAATTGTCTCCAAATTTTACACTTCCTCAATCGATCTTTTTAACTTCTTTAAACAGGTTTTTATCACCTGTCATGTGACTGGAACACGCACTGTCTAGATATCATTTTCCTTTGCATCTTACTCTATGGTGTTCCTACAAAACAAGATGATCACATTCTTTTAGGTACCCAAGCTTGCCTGGGTCCTGGTGAGTTAGTGTTACTAGGTTCAGAATTTTTTGGGCTTCCAAACCCATCCTGACATATTAGATTTACGAAAGTGACAACCAGAATATTTATGCCCACTTTTATTACAATAATGACATTTAGCTCTAGACCCATTTTCAGGTCTTTCATAAGTGTTAGAACTAGCCGACATAGATTTAGCTGGTTCCTTCCCATTTGACATATAAGTCATCTGGTCCGACCGACTGGTCGATTTGGTTCTGATTGGTTCCTTTCCAGTTGACTTGTAAGTCGTCTGGGTTGACCTGACAGAACTGTGAGTGGTGGATTTGTGCAGCTGTTAAGCTGCATTTGCAACTCCTCAAACTCTTCTTGAAGTACTTCTTTTTTGATTTCACATACTTCATGTTTGAGTTTGCAGTCTTTGACTTCCTTAGTAAGTCTCTTAAGTCCATTCATCATTCTTTGAGACTCCTTTAAGGTAGAATCAAGAATATCGTGCAATTCATTACATCTTTCACAGTCATAAGATCTTACATCGCTAGTTTCACCTCGTGCCATGAAACAGTTTTCGTCATCTAAATCATCTCCATCTGTCCTGTATCCTGAGGTTTAATTTATTTCATTTTCCAGAATTGTCATAAAACAAAGATTTGCTATTTCTTCATGGTCTAATTCATCCTTATCGCTCCAGCTTCCAAAAGATTTGTCCTTGTTGAAGCCTCTAGAGATCTTTTGTTTTAGTTTTGGACATTCAGCTTGTATGTGCCGAAATTTTCCACATTCATAGCATTTTCCGTCGTTCTTGTCCTGTTCATTGTATTGCATGGATTGTCTTAGTGGGAATCTTCCTTTCTTTGTGTTTTTGTATCTTCTCATCAGTCCATCCATGTTTCTAGACATCATAGCAATCTCTTCTTGTAGAGCTTCAGGATCATCGATTTCATTTTTAGCCAATTCAGTAGAGGCTTTGAATGCAACTATTTTCTTTTTCTCCTCTTGATTTGTCTTTTTAAGATGCGTCCTTTCGAAAGCAATGAGTTCTCCTCGTAGTTCATCATAGGATAATTTGTTTAGGTCTTGAGATTCCAACGTGACTACTTTGGTCTACCAAATTGTTAGCTGTAAGGCCCCATGAAAACTTGTACTCAAAACCTAGTAGCTCGTAGTGCCAAGTTCTAGATATGTGTTAGGAATGTGTAAAATTCTTCGCGGCGAGCAAGCTCGCCAGTGTTCGGACCTTTTGTATTGATCTAGCATTTAAAAATCAAGAATCAAAGTTTTCCAGAAAAGGTGCTATTATGCGGTCTAGAATGTGGTCGCAAGTCAAGTATGCGGACCGCATTTGTACCACAGATTGATTTAGTGGTTTGGTTAAAATTGAGGACAAAAATGCGGTCCAGTATGCGATTTCATAACTGATATGCGGACCACATTTCTATCATAAAGTGAGTCAGTGTGTTAGTCAAATTTGAGGTAAAAAATGCGGTGAATTATGCGACCACAGAACGGGTATGCGGACCGCATTTTTGCCGCAAATCCAAACAGAAATGTTCAGAGTTTTGGAGCACTTTTGCGGTCTATTCTGCGAACTGCATTCCCACTTTGCGATTGCAAAGAGCGATCGCAAATTCGACTCGGGCTCCTATTTTTCTAAATTTTTAAACCCGACCCCTTCTTCAATAAAACACCCCAACCCCTCATTTTAACATATTGTCAGAACAAACTAGAGAGAGAGATGAGAGAGTTCTTGAGAAAGAAAGTCCTACCTTCATCAATTCGATTCTTCAAAGTCACCCGAGCTGGGATATTTCAAGCAATTGTCTTCATCTCCGTTCTTGCAGGTAAAATACCCAGCCCTTTTTCATTGGTTTTTAGATGTAAACAAAAAGGGGATTCTCATGCATTGATTCTTGAAAATAAAAGTTGAAAACATACATGCATGTTCTTTAATACCTAAAATTTGGTAAAAAGAATTGGGTAGGAGTATAGATTTGCAAAAGGAGCGGTTGATAACCTAAATAAGTTCGGGTAGTAATTGTGAACTTCAATTCTAAGATATATGTGTTAACTTGTGAACTAGATTGTTGGTACTAGGCTGTTGGTGAGCTGAAGTAGAAGTAAAAAGGGATATTCAATTCCAGGTATGTATGGCTAACTTTAACCTTTGTAAATTCACCTTGTTTGGTGTACGAGTATTTGGTAAGTGTTACCTATGTGGACTATTTGTGAATTCTTGTGATTAATATGCCTTGAACATTGTTGATTAAGTTTCCCTATATAATAGTGTAAGTAAATGGCAATAAACCAAGTGTGTGTGTAAATGTGTTTATGTGGTAAGAGATGTGTAAAAATGATGGAAAGAAATCGTAATTGATGCAATTGAAACAACTGTGGTGATATCATATGTGACTTGTCATGGGCAATTATCGTTGTGACTTAAATTGTATACGAGCTATTGTATATGATGGAAATGGTATTGATGGTTATGAAAATTCTTTGTGAATTGTTGTTGTTTTTGTGTGAAATGTGATTGTCCGGTGGGATCGGGTTGCACCGCAACACGAAGTAATAAGGTCTGGGTTGTGGTGATAAGGGTGGCCGAGGTAATAAGGGTGGCCGAGGAAATAAGGGTGGAAAAGTGATCGAAATAACTATTGAAATGAAAATATGTGAAAGTTGTGAAATCATTGATGCGATGAAATAATTTTGAAAGGGGAAATGGAGAGATTGTGAAACTTGTTTGGCTTTGGTTGTTCCTTTCATGTGCATTGATCGTTGATTCTATTACTGTTCGTTACTTGTGTATTGTTTGATTTTACTTGGAGTAAAGTTTGTTCATTCATACCAATACAATTCAAAATACTGACGTACCTTTTTGCCGGGGGAGCTACATTCGTGTTATGATTGTAGGTGGTTCTATAGCAAGTACTCCAGTCCACCGACAGTAGCACTCCTTCTCTCCCTGTCAGCTGAATTGGCGAGCCACTTTTCTCTCGGGGCCCTGCGTGGCTCATGCCGTTATTCTTCCTAGAGTCTTATTTTGGTATTTGTGTAAGGTATAGCCGGAGCCTTGTTACCGGCAAGTATTGTAAAACTCTTTTGTATCCTTAGAGGCTTCGCAGATAGAAAATGTGGGTTATATACTTATGTGTTTTGTATTTAGCAGTGTAATTTGTAAACCACAACAAGTAACCATGTATGTTATGTATATTTCATAAAAAGGTGTTTAAATTATAAATGGCTATTTCCCTTGATTAATGAGTAATGAAAACACGGGGTAACATATGGGGTAGGAAAGGCACCCAGGTCCGCTTGACTGGGGCTACCCGGTCGAGCGCCGGTCGTGTCCTTCGGTTTTGGGGCGTGACAAACTTGGTATCAGAGCCTAGGGTTTTAAAAGAGTCTTAGGATGTCTTGGAGCCGTGTCTAGTAGAGCCCTTCTTATCGGTGTGTTTTCGACCACATCTATGAGTAGGGGGCTACATGGGCTTAGGAAATTACCCTCCTCTTTGTTATTCTATATCATGCGGTGAAGTGAAAAGTGGAAGTATTTACGTCTAACTCGTGCTCTATTCTGAAATTTTCAGTAATGGCACCTAAGAAGAGAGCTAGATTTGGCCTTGGGGCCAATGCCACCCCAAGTGTGGTTGTGGACCATGTACCTGATGTCGTGGGTGAAAGTGACTCCTCAATCCTGAATCTACCTGGCCTATCTATTCCAGATCAAGGTATTCCTATTCCTGCTGCGGCAGAGGGTGCTACCATCCCCCCATCGATATTTTTGATTTTGATGCAGTTCCAGCTTCCGGTCCCGGAGTTTATGATGGGGACCTTAGAGGAGCCATCCATATGTTGACTCGGTTAGTGGCCACTCAGGCCCAGAGATCTCATGATGACCCTGTGTCCTCTAACGGACAAGGAGATTTCGCCAGCTCCAGAGTCAACTAGTTCCTGCGGTTGGCCCCTCTAGAGTTCACAGGCACAGACCCAGAGGACGATCTGCAGGATTTCCTAAATGAAATGTATAAGACCCTTCGAGTGATGAAGTCTTCAGAGATGGAGGAAGTTAAGTTGGCTTCATACAGGTTGAGGGGAGTAGCATATTCGTGGTTCGAGATGTGCGAGGATTCCCGTGGGGAGGAAAGTCCTCCGGCTAAATGGGATGAGTTTGTAGATGCATTTATGGACCACTTCTTGCCTGCCGAGGTAATAGCAGCCCATGCAACTGAGTTTGAGGTCCTCAAGCAGGGCAGTATTAGTGTTTGGGAGTACCACATGGAGTTTATGAGATTGTCCAAGTATGCTCCCCAGTTAGTGTCGACTATGTGTGCTCGAGTTAGGCGATTCATTTAGGGCCTTACTCCCTTTGTAGTGAATGAGGCTACTACAGCGGCTTTACACTCAGATATGAATTATGGAAAGATTGTGGGATTAGCTCAGGCCACAGAGGCTAGAAAATTAAAGATACGGGCGGAAAGGGAGAGTAGCAACAGGGCCCCATTAGTGGGTCACTCAGGGAGACCAGTTCAGGGGAGAGGGCCATCAGGGCCATCCCAGTCATATGCTCAGTTTTCAGCAAGCGCACCGCCATCTGTGCACAGCTAACAGCAGAGTAGTCACTTGAGACCAAGTTCAGAAAGTAGGAGACCCCATCAGTCCGATCGTCCAAGAGAGAGATCACAGCAGCAAGGGAGGGCTCTATGCCCCAAGTGTGGGAGATTCCATATAGAGACTTGTTATTTGGATATCCTAGTGTGTTATAGATGCGATGTGAGAGGTCATATCTAGCGGGATTGTCGTGCGCCCAGTCAGGGCATGGGTACGGATTTACTCAGTCATCCGGTTCTTCAGCTGCCACATCATCTATGCGTCCTCCAACTCTAGCAGTGCATGGTACAGTTAGCGGTGGTGCTCGTGGTAGAGGTGGACCCAGCCGGTTTTATGCTTTGAGTGGTCGCCAGAGTGCAGAGGCTTCTTCAGATGTTGTTACAGGTATCTTGTATGTTCAGGCCATTGATAGTTATGCTCTTATTGATCCGGGGTCCTCTTTGTCTTATGTCACCCCATTCATTGCTTCAAGTTTTGGGATAGAACCCGAACAGGTTCATGAGCCATTCTTTGTATCGACTCTGATTGGTGATTCTATTACAGCCGCGTGAGTTTATAGGAATTATGTTGTCGTGGTGTGTGGTCGTGTTACCACGGCCGATCTTATCAAGCTTCGAATGGTGCATTTTGATGTGATTATGGGAATGGTCTGTCTTTATTCATACTTCGCTAAACTTGACTGTCGAACGAAAGTCATGAGGCTCGAGTTCCCTAATGAGCCAATTATTAAGTGGAAGGGAAATGGTGTGGTGCCAAAAGGTAGGTTTATTTCTTACCTTAAGGCTTCGAAGATGATTAAGAAGGGTTGTATCTATCATTTGGTCCGGGTGGCGGACACCACTTCAGAAGTGTCTGTCCCTGAGTCCATGCCAGTCATGAATGAGTTTCTTGAAGTGTTTCTGGACGAGCTTCAAGGGATTCTGCCAGATAGGGAGATTGATTTTAGGGTTGATGCATTGCCAGATACACAGCCAATATCTATTCCACCATACAAAATGGCGCCAGCATAGTTAAGGGAGTTAAAGGAGCAGCTGAAGGATTTATTAGAAAAGGGGTTCATACGGCCGAGTGTGTCACCGTAGGGTGCTCCGGTTCTTTTTGTCAAAAAGAAGGATGGGTTGCTCCGGATGTGTAGTGATTATCGATAGATCAAAAAAGTTGCCATCAAGAATAAATATCCTTTGCCTCGGATAGATGATTTGTTCGACCAATTGCAAGGTGCAAGTTTCTTCTCCAAAATTGATCTACGGCCCGGGTATTACCAATTAAAGATCAGGGTGCAGGATATTCCTAAGACCGCTTTCAGAACTCGCTATGGCCACTTTGAATTCTTGGTCATGTCTTTTTATCTAACCAACGCCCCAGCAGCTACTTTCATGGATCGAATGAATCGGGTCTTCAAGCCATTTCTAGACTCCTTCGTGATTGTTTTCATTGATGACATCCTTGTTTATTCGTGGAGCCGGGAGGATCATGCCGATCACCTCAGGGCAGTTCTGCAGACTCTTCATCAACACCAGTTGTATGCTAAATATTCGAAATGTGAATTTTGGTTGGAGTCCGTTACCTTTTTATGTCATGTTGTCTCCAGTGAAGGGATCCAGGTGGATCCCCAGAAGATTGCAGCAGTGAAAGATTGGCCTAGACCCACGACCCCAACAGAGATCCGGATCTTCTTGGGTTTAGCAGGGTATTATCGGAGGTTTGTGGAGGGATTCTCTACCCTCGCCTCCCCATTGACAGAGTTGACGCAGAAAGCATTTAAGTTCCAATGGTTCGATGCTTGTGAGAAAAGTTTCCAAGAATTGACGTCAAGGTTGACCTCATCGCCGATATTGACCTTATCAGAAGGCACGAAAGGATTTGTAGTTTATTGTGATGCCTCCGGGGTCGGGTTGGGGTGTGTGTTGATGCAACATGGGAAGGTTATAGCATACGCTTCATGGCAACTCAAGAATCATGAGAAGAACTACTCGATACATGATTTAGAGCTTTCGGTGGTGGCATTATCTTTATGGGTCCATGTGGATGTGTTCTCATACCACAAGAGTCTCCAATATTTGTTCAAGTAGAAGGAGTTGAATTTAAGGCATCAACGGTGGTTAGAATTGCTCAAGGATTATGATATGAATATTTTGTACCACCTAGGGAAGGCAAATGTGGTGGCCAACGCTCTCATCGGAAGTCTATGGGTAGTTTGGCTCATTTAGGAGCAGAGCGGAGGCCCTTGGCTCGGGATGTTTATCAATTGGCCAGTCTGGGGGTTTGTATTTTGACCTCAAATGAAGGGAAAGTTATGTTGCATAATGGAGCAGAATCGTCACTGGTAGCGGAAGTCAAGGCAAAGTATTTCCTTGATCCAGCATTGGCACAAATGGAGGAGGCAGTTTTGAATAAAAAGACTTTGGCATTTTCACTCGGCGGCGATGATGGTGTATTGCGATGTCAAGATAGGCTATGTGTTCCTGATGTGGATAATCTTCGGGAGAGGGTAATGGCGGAGGCTCATAACTCCAGGTATTCCGTGCACCCAGGTTCTATGCAAATGTATCATGATCTCAAGGAAATTTATTGGTGGAACGTTATGAAGAGGAGTGTGGTGGACTTTGTATCTAAATGTCCGAATTGTTAGCAAGTAAAAGCTGAGCATCAGTGGCTCGGTGGGTTAACTCAGCTTATGGAAATAACATTGTGGAAATGGGAGATGATCAACATGTATTTCGTGGTAGGGTTACCTCGCACGCAGCGCAAGTTCGACTCAATTTGAGTAATAGTGGATCGACTCACGAAATTAGCTCACTTCTTGCTAATCAAGTCGACCGAAACTGCGGAACATTATGCTCAGTTGTATATCAAGGAAATAGTAAGGCTTCATGGCACTCCACTTTCTATTATCTCAGATCGAGGGGCCCAATTCACAGCTAATTTTTGGAAGAAATTTCAGAAAGGGTTGGGTACTCAGGTGAATCTCAGCACGGCTTTCCACCCACAGACTGATGGTCAAGCAGAGGGGACTATTCAGACACTTGAAGATAAGTTGCGGGCTTGTGTCTTGGATTTCAAGGGTAATTGGGATGATCAATTGCCACTTATAGAATTTGCTTACAATAACAGCTTTCATGCTAGTATTCAAACGGCCCCAGTTGAGGCATTGTATGGAAGGAGGTGTAGGTCTCCGATTCGATGGTTCGAAGTAGGTGAAGCAGAATTGATAGGGCCAGATCTCGTGCACCAGGCTATGGAAAAGGTTAAAATCATTCAGGAGAGGATGAAAACTGCTCAGAGTCGCCAGAAATCCTATGCGAACATTCGTCGAAGAGAATTGGAATTCCAGGTAGATGATTACGTATTCTTGAGGGTATCTCCTATGAAGGGAGTCATGCGGTTTGGGAAGAAATGGAAGTTGAGTCCTAGATATATCGGACCATATCGGATCGCTCAAAGGATAGGGCAAGTGGCTTATAGGCTGGAATTAGCTCCTGAAATGTCATTAGTGCACCCGGTGTTTCACGTGTCTATGTTAAAGAAAGTGGTTAGAGATCCATCAGCCATCGTGCCAGTCGAGACCATCGAGGTTAATGGAGGATTATCGTATGAAGAAGTTCCAGTTGCTATTCTTGATAGGCAAGTCCATAAATTGAGAAATAAGGAAATTGCTTTAGTTAAAGTAATATGGCGAAGTCAACGAGTTGAAGAAGCCACATGGGAAGCGGAAAATGAAATAAAGGAAAAATATCCCCACCTATTTGAATAAGTCTAGTAGTAATCGTGCGAACTCTTATCTCTAAGCAAACTGATGTTGTGTTCAATTTGTTGCAAAGACACCCCATTTTCTTTCCTAAATGCTTTACTATTGTAATTCCCCAAGTTGTGCAAGAGTTGTATGTGCAGTGATTATTTGAGTCATGTGCAACCCTTTTTTGGTAAATGAAAGCTTTGTAAAGACTCATGTGATAAGTGAACAACTAATGGTAGTATAGATTGGTAATGATTAATTAAAATGCATGCAGTATGTTGGAGTTGTTAAGTTGTACGGGACTCATTGAAGTGACTAATTCATGTGCAAAATGTAACAAGTGATTTAATATGTGCAAGTGTTGAGGTAATGAATTGTATATCAGTGATAGGGATAATAGGAATTGTGTAATGGTGCTTGGAAATATGTTTCGGGGGCTCTCTGACAGGTAGATAAGTCTAATTACAAAGGAAACTCTGGTGAAATTTTCTAAAAATATGGAAGTTAGTGAAAAATTGGGAGTCTGCATATCATGTTTTCAAAACCAACTGATTTTTCAGAATCCTCATTCGAGGCCGAATGATTTTAAGCGGGGGAGGATGTAAAGCCTCGTGAAAACTTGTACTCAAAACCTAGTAGCTCGTAGTGCCAAGTTCCAGGTATGTGTTAGGAATGTGTAAATTCTTCCAGTTTGGACCCTTTGTACTGATCTAGCATTTAAAAATCAAGAATCAAAGTTTTCCGGAAAAGGTGCTATTATGCGGTCCAGAATGCGGTAGCAAATCAATTATGCGGACCGCATTTCTGCCGCAGATTAAGTCAGTGGTTTGGTTAAAATTGAGGACAAAAATGCGGTCTATTATGCGATCGCATAACTGATATACGGATCGCATTTCTATCGCAAAGTGAGTCAGTGTCTTAGTCAAATTTGAGGTAAAAAATGCAGTGAATAATGCGACCGCAGAACAGGTATGCAGACCGCATTTCTGGCGCAAACCCAAATAGAAATGTTTAGAGTTTTGGAGCACTTTTGCGGTCCATTCTGCGGACCGCATTCCTACTTTGCGATCACAAAGTGCGATCGTAAATCTGACTCGTGCTCCTATTTTTCTAAATTTTTAAACCCGATCCCTTCTTCAATAAAACACCCCAACCCCTTATTTTAACATATATTCTGATTAAACTAGAGAGAGGGAATAGAGAGTTCTTGAGAGAGAAAGTCCTACCTTCATCAATTTGATTCTTCAAAGTCACCCAGGCCGGGTTATTTCAAGCAATTGTCTTCATCTCCGTTCTTGCAAGTAAAATACCCAACCCTTTTTCGTTGGTTTTTAGATATATACAAAAAATGGATTCTCATGCATTGATTCTTGAAAATAAAAGTTTAAAACATACATGCATGTTCTTTAATACCTAAAATCTAGTAAAAAGAATTGGGCAGGAGTATAGATTTGCAAAAGGAGCGGTTGATAACCTAAATAAGTTCGGGTAGTAATTGTGAACTTCAATTCTAAGATATACGTGTTAACTTGTGAACTAGATTGTCGGTACTAGGCTGTTGGTGAGCTGAAGTAGAAGTAAAAAGGGAAATTCGATTCCAGGTATGTATGGCTAACTTTAACCTTTGTAAAGTCACCTTGTTTGATGTACGTGTATTTGGTATGTGTTACCTATGTGGACTATTTGTGAATTCTTGTTACTAATATGCCTTGAACGTTGTTGGTTATGTTTTCTAATAAAATGGTGTAAGTAAATGGCAACAAACCAAGTGTGTGTGTGTGTGTGTGTGTGTGTGTGAATGTGTTTATGTGGTAAGGGTTGTGTAACAAATGATGGAAAGAAATCATAATTGATTCAATTGAAACAACTATGGTGATGTCATATATGACTTGTCATGGGCAATTATCGTTGTGACTTAAATTGTATACAGGCTGTTGTATATGATGGAAATGGTATTGATGGTTATGAAAATTCTTTGTTAATTATTGTTGTTGTTGTGTGAAATATGATTGTCTGGTGGGATCGGGTTGCGCGCCGCAACACGAAGTAATAAGGTGTGGTTTGTGGTGATAAGGGTGGCCGAGGTAATAAGGGTAGACGAGGTAATAAGGGTGGAAAAGTGATCGAAATCACTTTTGAAATGAAAATATGTGAAAGTTGTGAAATCATTGATGTGATGGAATAATGTTGAAAGGGGAAAAGGAGAGATTGTGAAACTTGTTTGGCTTTGGTTGTTCCTTTCATATGCATTGATCGTTGATTCTATTACTGTTCGTTACTTGTGTATTGTTTGATTTTACTTGGCGTAAAGTTTGTTCATACATACCAGTACAATTCAAATGTACTGATATCCCTTTTGCCGAGGGCGCTACATTCATGTTATGATTGTAGGTGGTTCTATAGCAGGTACTCCAGTCCACCGAAAGTAGCATTCCTTTTCTCCCCGTCAGCTGAATTGGTGAGCCTCTCTCCTCTCAGGGCCCTGCGTGGCTCATGCCACTTTTCTTCCTGGAGTCTTATTTTTTATATTTGTGTAAGGTATAGCTGGAGCCTTGTTACCGGCAAGTATTGCAAAACTCTTTTGTATCCTTAGAGGCTCCGTAGATAGGAAATGTGGTTTGTGTACTTATGTGTTTTGTATTTGGGCAGTGTAACTTGTAAACCACACTAAGTAACCATGTATGTTATGTATATTTTGTAAAAAGGTGTTTACATTATAAATGGCTATTTCCCTTGGTTAATGAGTAATGAAAACACGGGGTAACACATGGGGTAGGAAAGGCACCCAAGTCTGCTTGACTGGGGCTACCCAGTCGAGCGCCGGTCATGTCCCTCGGTTTTAGGGCGTGACATTGTCAAACTTCTGAGAATTTTTCTGACTTGATCACCATTGGTGTAGGGCTTGCCAAAAGCCATTAAGTCACTGATTATCTTACTAAACCTGGCAAACATTTCCTCCATGAATTCTCCTTCTTTCATTGAGAAGAGTTCGTAGTTATGAACTAGCATATTGATGTGAGTTTCCTTTACTTTGTTGGTTCCCTCATAAGTGACCTCATGTTTGTCCCACATCTCTTTGGTTGTATCACAACTCGATATTTTCTCATATTCTTCACCACTTATAGCGTTGTGAAGTAGATTCCTTGCTTTGTTGTTCACTTGTATAGCTTCCAGTTGTTCCTTTAAGTATGAGTCTATGTCATCAGGATCAGTGAGTGGTGGAGTGCTAGCAGGTAGTGGATAATTTCTCTTTGTTATGACTCACCATACTTTAACATCGTATGCTTTGGCAAAGATTTCCATTCGTACTTTCCAGTGAGAGAAATGTTGTCCATTGAAATATGGTGGTCTAACTTGTGAAGTTCCTTCCCGAAAGAGAGCTCCTATGATAACCTAATTTGCCATGATCTTTTCTCGCAAGCTATTAAGCAAAAGGTAAAATGTGAGCCTCTCTCTGATGCCAATTGAAAGTACAGGGGGGGGTGAATTGTAATTAATTAAAATAAATCGCTTATAAGTTGACTTATAACTAAAGTAGTTGACAGAATATGGTAATCTAGCAGGTATGATAACTGAAAGTAAAATGCAAAAAATAATTGAAGGAATTAAAGACACCAGGATTTTATACTGGTTCGGATTCAACGTGAATCCTAATCTAGTCCCCTTGGGTTGCAAGGGAGTTCTCTTCTAGTAAATGAGTTGCTTCCAACTACAGATGTGATGTATATCACTCAATTTCTCTAGCACTCATTTTGATACAATGCCTCACCAGTTGTATACCCTCTTTCTATACCTGACTTGTTACAAAGCAGATTTAAGTAAGCTATTATGCTTGTTTGCAGTATAATAAAGAGAGTGATTTGGTTTGACCAAAGTATGTCTACACTAGGGTTTACAAAGGAGTGTTTATACTATGATAAACGGTAGAGGCTTGTCAACCCAAGGATTTTGATCCTTGGAAAGAATTGATCTTTCCAAGAATAAGGAGTGAGCCGTTTGCTTCACTTGATTTCTTTCCTTTAGCAGAGGATTGCTTTACGAGATTTCTCCTTGATTGTTGGATCTTCCAATAGCGGTTGCTTCCTAAATCTTCACGCATCTTTTATTCTTCTGTGATTCTGCCTTGATTATTCCAGCTCCGTTAATCACTGATACTGCTGATTTGATGCCTATTTGATTTCCCCAGATTTACGAAGCTAATCCTGATTTGCTGATCTCATTTAGATTTATTTCTTTCCTTGTAAATCTTTGCGAGTGAATTATTCCCTTGTTCGTCATAAACCATCCCAGCAGTTCTTCTTTACTTCTTTAAGTTCCTTCACATGTATATTAGTTGCATCATTAAAACATGATCTAACAATATGCCCTTCTTTGAAATTAGAAAATCAAAAGAAAAGCAGGAATTTAATTGTATACTTTCGACATTTGGGTTCTACTAACCTAAAAAGAGAGGAACTTTTTTTGTATTATTGTCTTTTGTAATTCAAGAGAACAGAATAAGAAATTAAACTGAAATCTTATCTTTCTATGGCTCACTAGAACCAAATATCAGGAGAAGAATATAGAGAGCAAGGCCAATCCCTCGTTTTCCAAAGGTTCTTTTTTTTTCTCCAAAATTCTCCCCTAATATTTTTTGTGTCCCTTCTTCTCTTCTTCTTAAAATATGAAATAAGTCTCTCTAATATATACCCTTCTCGAATCTTCTTCTCCTCTTCTCCAAAAAACTCTCAAAACCATGTGGACCCCCCTGAAAGCTGAAAATCTTTTTAGATAAACTTCGGATAAGTGGAGGGTCTTGGATAAAAAAAAATTAATCCAATGGTCCTCAATTTTTCTAAAATTCATCAAGGGTTCAGATATGTATTAGAAAAATAATAAAGAACATATCAAGCACACGGGGGAGAATATTTGGGTTCGTTATTTGTCAGGCCACGTGGACAAAGAAGGAAGGGAACCACGTGAGAGAGTGGGCTCAATTTTTCGGCAAGTTTGAGGTGTTAGCGGGCGCAACACAAGGTGGAGGCGCGGGAGAGGGTTAATTTGTGGATGTTTTAGGTTAGAGTTTAGGGTTACAAAAATTATAACTAGGTTTAAATACTAAGGTGGGGAGAGATAGTGACTGTTGGATGAGAGGGAATGAATGGTTGGGATTAAAAGGGTGTTGGGGCGTGTCGGTCCAGTAGGTTTAATGGGTCATGGTGTAGTGGTATGGACTAAGAGAGGGCTGATGTTGTGAAAGAAAGATTGGGCTGCTAATTTTGGCCTCTAAATATCCGACATTCAATCCAATAATTAAAAAAAAACTTGAACATTTTCCTTTTAATATATAAAATCAATTCTAAGTAACCAAAGTATACTATATCATAATATGAAATGATTTTTTTTAATATTTTTAAATATAAATTATTATATTAAAAATAAAAGTAGAGAAAAATAAGTGAAAATCATAGTAAAAATAAAAATATATTTCTATAAAATACTAATGACCTCAAGTTAAAATAAGAAAATATATAATGAAACTATCTTTGTGTTTTCAAATTTATAATCTAAAAAAGTAAGAGTGGACTATAATCCCATTTGAATAATTCGAATAAATACTTTAAAAATACTAGGAATACTAAACTAAGTTTAAAAATGCGTGAGTTAAAAATTACATGCTTACATTAATTCTAGTTGAAATACGCGAACCAAGTACAAGATATACCCAAGCAACTGAAGAATCAAATGAGGAAGAGATATGAATAAATCTGAATTTGCTTGAATAAAGGAGAGAAGCGACTCTATTAAGGATGGTACCACAAAAATAAATTATTGAGCGACACTGCAATCGAAAGCTTATCTTAGATACTTCAAGATTGGGGACTTTGTCTTCAAAAACGTTTTCAATCGACAAAAGCGGCCAATGTAGGAAAGTTGAGTCCAAATTGGGAAGGACCCTACAAGATTAGAGGCATTGCTGGAAAGGGTGCATACAAGTTAGAAACAATGCAAGGAAAAGTACTCCCATAAAATTAGAATGTTGTTCATTTGAAGAAGTAATACTTTTAAGCAAAGGAAGAACCCCCGGTCAGGTATCATTCGAGTATGGTTTAGTTTTGTTCTACTTTAATTATACTTATCATTTTAGATGATAAGCAAACAACTAAACCTTCCCAAATGATAATATTAGACCCGAAAGATACGAGGAATACTGTATTATTTCCGATCTAGGTTACAACCCTTCTAATGGAGAAAAGGGGTTAAACAATCATCATTTAAATATATACTTCCGAGTCCCGTCTGTATTTTTCTTTTCAGGGAATGGCCAAAAGGAAGAAACGATCTGTGCTCGAAATTTCATACTTCAAAGCTCTAACAATGGGGGGACTCTCTCTCTCTCTCTCTCTCTCTCTCTCTATATATATATATATATATATATATATATATATATATATATATATATATATATATATATATATATATATATAGGC
>MU773768.1:13464-29198 GCA_026770625.1 Nicotiana glauca
TATCTAGGCATAATTAATTCAATAGCATCAATAAAGGCTCAACAACATAATCCCATAGCCTAGAAATGAGTTTTCTAGCATTCTTCCAAAAATACCAAAATTCGACACAGGGCCCACATGGTCTAAACACAAAGCTCAGACCAAAACCTAGTCACTCATAACCTCACGAGTTCAAATATATAATTTGTTTTAAGATTCGACCTCGAATTGAGGTTGAATCACCCAAAATTCTCAAAATCCTAACTCTACCCAAACCCATAATTTTTACCTTGATTTCATGATTTAGGGCTAGGATTTCAGTAGTTAATGAAGGAAATTGAAGAAAACAAGTTAAACAATGCTTGCCCAAGAAGTTTTGATGAAGGAGTGCTCTAAAATTCGCCCTAGGACTTTGGAGAAGGAAGAGCTCATGAAGGGTTATGTTTTTCCCGTCACTGGTTCTATTTTTTACTTAAAAATTTGCTGGACAAAATTGCCCTTCGCGTTCGCGGAAAAGGGGCCGCGTTCGCGAAGGGTAAACTGGGCAATACATTGCGAACGCGTGAAAGGGAACGCGAACGTGTAGAAGAAAATGCTAGGGGTCCGGGGACTATTATATGAGAACGCGATAGGGGAATCGCGAATGCGGGGAGACCCACGCGAACGCATTGAGTATACTGGTTAACTTACGCATTCGCGAGACGAAGGATGCGAACACGAAGAAGGAACCTCTGGGGCCTTGAACTTGGCTTACGCGATCGTGATAGGGATGACGCGAACGCGAACAAGGGGAACATCAAAGCACTGCGAACGCGAGCCTGTGGCCGCGTTCGCGAAGAACAAATTGTCTGTGTAAAAATGCAGCAAAGATCTGATCCTCTCCTAAGTGTAAAAATATCCCGAACCACCTCCACCCGAGCCCTCGGGGCTCCTAACCAAATACACACACTAACTCAATAATACCCTATGAACTTACTCAAGCGATCAAACCGCCAAAATAACATCAAAATCATTGAATCAAGCCTCAAAACTCATGATTTTTCTTCTAAACTTCATAAACTTTCAAACTTGGAACTTATAGTCCGAAACACGTCAAACGACGTCCGATTTCGACCAAACTTCACAGAAAGCGCTTAAACAATATATAAGACTTGTACCGGGCGTCGGAACCAAAATACGAGCCCGATACCATAGTTTTTTAATCAATTTTCATTTCCATTTTCCTTAACAATTTCAGAAAAATAATTTAATAGAAAAATTCTTTTACTCGGGTTCTAGACCTCGAATTTTGACTCCGGGGACATGTCCGAGTCCCATATTTTTCTATAGACCTTCCGATACCGTCAAATCATGGGTCCGGGTCCGTTTACCAAAAATATTGATCGAAGCCAACTTTAATCATATTAATATCAAAATTCTTCAAATTTTTCACAGATTTCACATATTTCAACATAAAAGCTTTTCGGCTACGTGTTCGGAATATGCACGTAAATCGAGACAACTATAAATGAGGTTTTAAAGGCCTCAGAAGCGCAGAATAAGGGAGAAATCCGGTGATGACCCTTTGGGTCGTCACATTTGGACCCTTGATTCTTGACTTAGAAGTTTAAATTAGAAATGTTGACCATATTTTGACTTTGTGAAAATGATCCCGTGACTATTTTTATGGCTCTGATAGGTTTGTATCGTAATTTTGTACTTGGGCGTATGCCTGGACCTGATTTTGTAAGTCAGTAGGTTGATTTTTATTGAATTGTCGAAATTTGGTAATTAGAAGTAGAAAATTTTGATCGTAGGTTGACTTTGAGCTATCGAAATTGGAATTTAATTTTGGAACTTGGAATAGGTCCGTTATAGTATTAAGAACTTTTCTACAAAATTTGGTGTCGTTTGGAGTTGATTTGATAGGATTCAGACACTTAGTTGTAATTCTAGAAGTTCTTGAAAATTTTCTTGAATTTCATGCATTTTAGAGTTTAATTCGTAGTTTTAGATTTTATTTTTTGTGTTTTGACAGCACGAGAGAGTTCGTGTGATGCTTTTAGACTTATGTGGATGTTTAGTTTGGAGCCTTGAGGGCATGGATGAGTTTCAGACATGTTCCGAAGAGTTTTTGGACTGGAATTGCACAAATATGGTGTCTGGTTCTTTGGTATTGCAATTGCGAACACCAGACTAGCATATGCGAAGGTGACAGTAGGGGGTGATGTCGCAAATGCGACCTCCCTTTGCATTTGCAAAAGAAGCAGAATCTGGGCATAGTTCACAATTGCAAACATTTGTTCGCATTTGTGATATTTCCAGCTTTGCAATTGCGATGCCTTTCTCGCAAATGTGATGAAGTATAAGGCTGTCAAGGTTCACAAATGCGATCCATGATCCGTAATTATGAGGTTTCGCAGATGCGAACCCTGTCGCAAATGCGACATATGCAGCTGATTAAAGGGTTGGGAGATGGAATTTTTGAACTTATTCTCTCATTTTTGAACCCTAGATTCGGTAGGAGTCGATTTGGATAGGATATTTTCACCTACAAAACTTGGGTAAGTGATTCTAATCCATTTTTAATCATATTCTATCAACATATCTTAGATTTTAACATCAAAATCATATGAATCAAAGTGAAACTTTGTCTAGTTTTTGAAAAATAAGAAACTGAGTTTTGAGAGTCGATTTGGACTCGAATTTTAAACTAATCACATGTATGAACTCGTGGGGTCATGGATAGACGAAATCTACCATTGGACCGTATTTTGATCGGGTAAGGTTCAGGTTGGCCTTTGTTGATTTTTTGGGAAAGTAAAAAGATCTTCATTTTATCTATTGCAATTGATTCCCTAGCATTATTTGACGATATTGAGTCGATTTTGGTTAGATTTGAGACGTGTTGAGGCGAATTTTAAGGAAAAGGCTATTTTCGAGTATTGAATTGGCGTAATTGAGGTAAGTGTCTCTCATATCTTTATGTGGAGGAACAAACCTTAGGAATTATATTGTTTGATTCAACTGTGCTAATTGAATTCCTTATATGAAAGATGACGAGTGGATACATGGATTTTACATAGTAATTGACCGATTTAATCTACTTAGACTATTTTCATGCTTTAATTGAATACCTTATCATGTTTTAATTCTCTTAGTCAATCTATTCTTACTTGTTAGTCTATCCTTTCACGCCTTAAATGATCACGTTAATACTTATTCTACCTCCTAATTGATAATTTGCTCTCATGCTCTAGTTGAACTTGTTGCATCTTTTATTATTTCATGTTATCTCTTCATTGTTGATTATCTTTATTTAAAGTCATTATACATGCTATCTATTTTATTGTTGATTATTATTAATTGAAGTTATTGTTCATGTTATCTTCTTCGTTATTGATTCTATTATTTGGAGTCATTGCTACATGTTATCTTTTCCATTGTGAATTATTCCTATTTAACATTGTTGTTATATATTGTCTCTCATTGTTGAATTGTTGGTATTAAGGTTGTGAAAGTCATTATCACGTTGAGGCGAATTTGTTATTGTTGAAACATCTTCCTTCTGAGCATTTTACATTTATTGTTGTTGTTGGTATTCTTGTGGCCGTCGTGGTAGAGTCGTGAGCTATTGTTGTGAAAATATTGATATTGTAGATTGCTGGCAAATTGTGATATATGGGCACATGTGGTGCGAATTGTTAGTGTAATATGATATTGACGCACATGCAGCGGTACAATGTGGGACTTATATGTGTGTTGCTTGTAAGGGAACTATGTGAAGCCACATGGCATCATAAGGTGGGCTAAAGTTCGAGTAGCTATTTCAAAAAAATTATTTTCAAAACATATTTCAAATGTAAGGCTCACACGGCGATATAAGAAAATATTGTGATTGAAATTGAGAAATATGAATACGCGGTGGTACCTCGGCTGTGATTCTTGATTATACGAGGTGAGTACCTCGATTTTGATTCCATTATATACGAGGCGGTACCTTGTTGTAATTCTTTTTGTTTATTTTATGTTGTAAAATATTTTGGTGGGGGTATTTCTTGTTGTTTCATTCTTTATTGTTCTAGCAGTCGTTGTCCATTCATGATCATTGTAGACCTTTAGTTGCTTCTTTTATGTTATTTTCATAATTGATTTTAGGTACTAGTTCATGCTATTATCTTATTTTGTATTGGTTGTTTCTTCACTTTCCATTATATATTTATATTACATTTTTTGTACTGTTTATTTATATCCTAGTATGTGTCTTGACCTGACCTTGTCACTACTCTATTGAGGTTAGGCTCGATACTTACTAGGTACTGTTGTGGTGTACTCATACTACGCTTCTGCACAATTTTTTGTTGAGCCAAGTACGTCTGCTTGTGTCGGTCGTTAGAGATTACTTGCAATCTGCCTTTATCGGAGACTTCAAAGTATGCCTGCTCGGTGTCCGCAGGCCTCGGAGTTACCTTCCTTTATTCTCATTTACTGTTGTAATGTTCTTTCAAACAGTGATGTATTAGATATTTTAGCTTATTTTATAGAGCTTATGACTACGTTTCACATTTCTTGGTAATTGGATGATTGAGATTCTGTTTTTTAGAGGTTCATATAAGTTTATTAGATTGGTATTTAGTATTTTATTAATTACATTTGTTGAATTGCTATAAAAAATATTAGGCTTACCTAATCGTAGAGAATAAGTGCCATCACGATATCTTACGGAGGGAGATTTGGGGCAGTGACAATATTGTATGGGTTACGCATTTTCTAATGATTAAAGTGGATTGTCAACGATGATTTATGTAACTATCTAAAAAGAAAAAAGGAATATCTTGTACAGAAAACAAACGTAAGTTTACGAAAATAACTTATTATCACCAATTTTCATAGATGATGGTGTTGCTATGTAGTGAGCTCAAAAATTATTTTTTGCAAATATTGGAAAAGCAACTAAGACACTGCTAAAGTTCATGTAATATTAACTAATTGCTAGCTAAAACAAAATCCAAGTCACGTACAGTTAAACAATTTTGAAAAATCATGTTTAATTAATAAAGATACCATTTGATTTCTCGGAACGGGAGAGTTTAAGTTCAAAGGTGTAAGCAAAAAATTTATACAATTAATTATAAATAACTTATACAAACTTTTTACAATATGTATTATAATTAGTAATTATAGAAAACAAGCAATTAAATTAGGTTAAATACACTGATAACCTAGAAAGAATCTTTACATGTAACTTAAATCCTAAAAACTATGACTGATTATTCTCTTTTGATTGCTTCCACATATAGCTATTGTTTTGGAATTAAGGAGTCGTTTTGCTATTATTATCAGGATTCCAATCGCTCTATAAATTTGAATTATCAGGATTAGTTAATATGGGGATAGTTTTTATACTAAAATCTTAATATTATTTGTCCCATACAGTACATGGGATAATAATACCAAGATTAGATATATTTGGATAACATTATCACAATGATGATATTACATCCTCGTAAGTCCTTTTTTATTGTCATCACTAAAATATCGAAGGTTAACAATTTATCAAGTTTTAAACCAATCACATGTTTTAGATTATACACACTATATTTCATTTAATTCAATGAACCAAGTAAATCATTACTCCCTATGGTTCATAATAAGTGATCGGTTTCCTTTTAGCACGCCCACTAAGAAAATGCTAAATCATATACAAAAATACCTTGTATGACTAAACTACCCTTATTAAATATTGATCACAAAGTTATAGTGAGGAGTGAGAAACCTTTTTAGGGACATGCACATAAAAGTAAAAGAGTAAAAATAAATTAAATTTTTTCTTGATTACATAATTGGACACTTATTTTGAACCAAAATGAAAAAGTAAACTGGTCACTTATTGTGAGCCTGTGATAACCCAAAAGGACATCACCTGTTTTAGAAATAAACTATGCATTCCGAGGCCTTAAAAAATCTCTTTCGGCATCACCTTGATTTGCGTGCGAATAGCCGGAAAGCCATTATGTGAAAATCTATGAAAAATGATGAATTTTAACTTTAAAATAAATTTAAATTGATTTCTGTCAATATTTTAGGTAAATGGACCCGGACCCATAATTTGACGGTCCTGGAGGGCCCGCGGGAGAATATGGGTTGGGCATATGCACAGAATCGAATTTCGAGGTCCCAAACCCGAGAAATGAATTTTTAAAGAAAATTATTTTCTGGAAAATATGTGAGTTTCTAGAAATGAAAAATGTTAGGAAGTTGTTGGTATCGGGCCTGTATTTTAGTTCCAGTGCCTGGTACATGCCTTATATGTGGTTTAAGTCGAGCATATGAAATTTGGAAAGAAACAGAAGTCGTTTGATGTGAGACGGACCCGTAACTGTAAAAATCTCTAAAAGTTTTGAGGTTTTTCTTAGATTTCTATGCTAAATTAGTTGTTAAAAATGTTATTTTGGCGATTTGATCACACGGATAAGTTCATATGATATTTTTGAGTTAGTATGCATGTTTGGTTTGGAGCCCTCGGGTCAGTTTCAGATAGGTCTCGGAAGGTTTTAAACTTAGAAAAAGTTGCAGGTTTTCAGTTTTTGGTGTTCTGGTATGTTGTTCTTCGCATTCGCAGAAGGGCTCTCGCGAACGCGAAGGGTAAGTTAGGCTGAAGGAATTTTCCTTCTACGCGAATGCGAGAAACAAGATGCGAACGCGAAGCCTTGGGGGTGTTTCCCTTCGCGAACCTGGACCTGCTATCGCGAATGCGAAGGCCTTTGGGCCTGGGCAAGGGGAAGGGGATTTTGTTCTATGAGAATGCGGCCACTGGCCCGTGAACGTGAAGGCTTGAGGAGTCAAAGCTCCACGAACGCGAGCCTGTGATCGCGAACGCGATGGCCAATTGGGCCTGACACATCGCGAACGTGACAGGCCCATTGTGAACGCGATGAAGGTCTGCCCAGTGATTTTATAACAGAAGAAAAAACGGGCAGAACCTATTTACTTCGTTTTTTTTGAAATTTTGGAGCATTAAGGCGATTTTCAAAGAACAATGTCTTCCCCATAATATTGGTAAATGATTCTAAACCTTTTTCTTTCGATTTTCCATTGCATTTCATCAACTTTCATCCTAAAATCTAGGATTTTTATGGTAGAAATTAGGAATTTGGGTAAAGTTAGGGCTTTTTGATTATTTGGGATTTAGGCCTTGTTTTGAGGTCGGATTTCGAAACTAATTGTATATTTGGACTCGTGGGTGAATGGATGATCGGGTTTTGATTCGAACCTCAAGTTTTGACCCAGCGGACCCCGGGTCAATTTTGGACTTTTTGGAAAAAATAATAGAAAACCTATAATTAAGCATTGTGTATGAATTCTTTAGCATTTATTGATGTTGTTAAATCAATTTGGACTAGATATGATTTGTTTGGAAGCGAATTCTAAAGGAAAAGCGGTATTTGAGGCTTGAGTTGCCCGTGGAAGTTTGAGGTATGTGTTTGGTCTAACCTTACCTTGAGGGATTAGGAGTTATGTCCTATTTGCTACGTGTTACTTGTTGAGTACGACGTATAGGCATGGTGACGAGTATCTATACGTTGGTGTCAAGCATGACCGTGAGTCGTAAAGTGAAATTGTTGTGTTCTTAATAAATACTATGAATACCTAAGTTGTTGATTCTCTGTGTTGAGCAAGGATAATGATTATTCTAGTGGAAATTACTTATCATTGAGTATTGGTGCTAGTTGAGGAAGTTAGATGTTGGAACAAGTTTGGTTATAGTTGGCTTTTCTTTGCTGGAATGTATTTACTTATAACGTCGATCCCCTTGCCGAGATAGTATTGTTTCTTTATTGATTCCTTGCCGGGACTTTCTTGGTGATTGGTGTTGAACTGTATATGCAGATTGGGTTTCATGCCGCAATAATATTATAGTGGATTGGGTTGCACGCCGCAATAATGATATAATTAGATCGGTTTGCACGCCGCAACAATATTATGTTTGGATCGGGTTACACGCCGCAATAATAATATAATTAGATCGGATTGTACGCCATAACAATAATAAATCATATGGATCGGATTGCACGCCGCAACAGTATTTTTATGATTTGGATCGGGTTGCGCGCCACAACAATAGATAATAAAGAGTGCTTATTGATTGGTTACGAGTTTCGTACTCTTTTGCTGTGAATTCTAAATAGATCTTATGCTTTTCTCTTGAATTACTATTGATAAATGACATTCCCCCTGCAGCATGTCCCCCTCCCATATTGTCACGGCTCAAAATCCACTAAGGGTCGTGATGGCGCCGGACACCTCTGTCAGGCCAGCCAACTAACTTATCAATTAATTCCTCTTTTAATACTTTTAAAAATCTAAGGTTTTTTCCTTCCATTTTTATAAATAAAAGTTCACTACTTGAATTAAAATTTAAATAATAACAATTAGTACAAATCCGTTGAAAACCATCCCAGAAATCCGGTGTCACAAGTACATGAGTAACTACTGATAAGAGAAATAAAATACAACATCCGTCCGAAATACAGTGGACGGAAAGTAAATACAGTACACTGGAAGGGACTACCCTAGCTGCGGTCGCCTCGAATGATGCAACTCACCTAGTCCCAGCGTCATCCATGCTGCTACGCCCAATAGGCTGCTAGAGGTGTATATACCTGTGCAATAAAAAATACACAGAAGTGTAGTATGAGTACGTAATCAACATGTACTCAGTGAACTGAGTGTCCCGCCTAATCCCGAAGGGGTAGAGACGAGATGGTCAACTTTGACACACTCTAATGGTCCAACGGTTATTTATTCTCAATATACATATCAAACAGTGGATTTATTTTCTAACATGATTTTTATCCAGATAGAGGAAACAAGTAAACACGTAATTCTTTCATAGGAAATTTTTCAAGATTTCTTTTCATTATTAACAAGATGATCTCGAGCTAGAGTGAGGCATGTAATAACTTAAATGAGTCCAGACAGCAATACAAGCATGCGCAAATCATATCGAGGTGACGACCCGATCCAACTGAAATAAATGTGCACTTGCCGAGGGTCGACGGCGCGCCTGTAGATGCATCTATTAATCTGCCGAGGCGTTCGGCCCATTCCAAAATAAACACACACAGACAGACAATCAGTCAAGAAGTAAACATGGAGCAATCATCCAAGAAAGGCCAATCCTCTTTAATAATTTGAGAAAACTATGCTTAAGTATTTTTAGAAATCCATTTATTAATATAAATGTGATCTATTACCCTGCTCGCGAATCATCCATACGACGCAGGTACACATAAGATACATGCTCAGATAGTCAATTAGAATTTTATCAGGGAATAATTATCCAAATAAACCAATTCTCTACTTAACGATTTAGGAAATGATGTTTAATCTCGTTTTAAATTCGTTTACTAATCAAGGGTGATTTAAACAATCTGAGTCATCGATGGGTTCATAATTAATTCAAGCATAACATATTGATGGGTTCTAACTACCCAGACAATAGCATAATAGTAGCTACGCACGGACTCTCGTCACCTCGTGCATACGTAGCCCCCATAAATAGGAGCACATAATCATTCACTTCACCTATGGGGTAAATTCCCCCTCACAAGATTAGAAAGGAGACTCACCTCACTCCGAAGATTCATAATCGACATTATACATTCTTCCGAAGGCTCGAACCGATGCCCAAAGCTCCAAAACTAGCCAATGGCGATACAAATCCATTAATATATGCTAAGGTACTCATTACAATCCAATTTATAACAATTCCTAACCCCGATCAAAAAGTTGATCAAAATGCCCTCGGGCCCACGTGCCCGGAATCCAAAAATTTTCGAAGATAAAGTTTACCCATGATCTTAGGAACTCAAATATATAATTTTCTCTTAATTCCATAACCAAAATCGTGGCTAAATTCCAAGAACATAATATTTCTAGGTCTTCCTCTAACCCTCAATTTTCTACCCATTTTCATACTAAAATCCATACATAATTAATGTATTTAACTCATAATAGGTAGAAATAACTTACCTTAACATTGTTGATGAAGAACCTCTCTTGAATCCTCCCAAAATCGCCAAAGCCATGAGAAATGAGAGAGAAATGGCCAAAATCCGACTTTTAAAACAACATTTCTGCCCCAGCTATTTCCGCTTCTGCGGAGATTTTACCGCTTAAGCGGTTCCGCTTTTGCGGTCGAAAGCCGCTTCTGCGGTCCTGGGCTCAGCCCCCTTTTTCGCTTCTGTGATCCCCTCTTCCGCAGATGTGGTCCCGCTTTTGCGGAACCTTGACCGCATCTGCGATCCAAAATACTTCGAACAAAACCGCTTCTGCGGCTCCCCCAATCGCTTCAGCGGGGCCGCTTCTGCGGTCCCATTTCCGCAGAAGCGAAAACACCAGCAACCAGATCCTTCAAACTTCTTCAAAATCCCATTTTTGATCCGTTAACCACCCGGAATCCACCTGGGGCCCCCGGGACCCCAACCAATCATACCAACCAAATCACATCAAACAACGGTAAAACCATGAATTACACCCCGATTCGAGCTTTATGAACTTTGAACTTTCCAACTTCTATTTCCGATGCTTAAGGCTATCAAATCACGTCTGATTGACCTCAAATTTTGCATACAAGTCATATTTGCCATTACGGACCTACTCAAACTTCCGGAATCGGATTCCGACTCGGATATCAAAAAGTCAACCTCCGGTGAAACTTTCCAAAACCTTCAAATTTCTATCTTTAGCTAAATGGCTTCAAAATAACCTACGGATCTCCGAATTCACTTTCGATCGCGCTCCCAACCCCAGAATCACCATACGGAGCTATTCCCAAACTCAGAATCCCAAACGGACATCGATAACACTGAAATGCACTTCAAGCCAAACTTAAGAAATTTCTTCCAAAATGCTAACTTCCACAATAGGCTCCAAAACGCTCCCGGGTCATCCAAAACCCGATCTGGGCATACGCCCAAGTCCGATATCATCATACGAACCTGCTGGAACCTTCAGATCCCGATTTCGAGGACGTTTACTCAAAGATCCAATCCTAGTTCATTCTTTCAACTTTAAGCTGCTCAAATGAGAATTTTCATTTAAATTTAACTCCGATCTTCCCGAATTTAAATTCCGACCATACGAACAAGTCACAATACCTGAAATGAAGCTGCTCATGGCCTCAAACTGTTGAACGACGCGCTAGGGCTCAAAACGACCGATCGGGTCGTTACATTCTCTCCCACTTAAACATACGTTCGTCCTCGAACGTGCTGAGAACTATACCGAGGTAGCCTGAAATCACTGCTTAGCACCTCGTGCACCTTCCTGTGCTACCACAACTTAGTTGAGCATATTAGCTCGATAAGTTCTGAAGATAATCCCTTTTATTCAAGCAATTAAGCCTTAGAGCCCAATTCCAACATCCGAAATTCTACGCCAGGCATGTTTCCAACATACGATCACCGTATCAATCACTGTACGATGTACTCAAACATGACTGCATAACTCTGCTGAATTCACACTTTGCATCACTTTACTCATAGGACCACAATAGCATTTCTGTTTGAATTAATCGAAATTCCACGAATCCGATGCTCCCACTGTACCTCATGACCTACACAGGTCTTACTCTAACCACTACAATATCGCCACGACGGATGAGATGCCGAAATTCATAATCAACTACCGAGTCAACAAATCATCGAGTCTACACTTCTAACAAGAAACATTACCACTTTCTGAATCAAATAATAATCTTCGCTCCTTAATATACTTCACATAATCAGATTGCACTGATCCTAAATCCCACAATCTCATCTTACCCAGTACGAACTGCTCCGGCAATAAGCCACTCCGAATGTGATTACAAGTCTCATATGACTCCACAATGTGCCAATAGGCCACCAATCCGAACTCAGCACAAACGGAAACCGAACTCTGGAAGGAATTACCTAACCCCCGCACTGATGCGGACTTTCTTTAAAAGATAGGAAGCGAAACACACAAAGAAATAGCATATAGAAAAACCAGACTCGACATCACACTGTTGCGGTGCACAACCTGATCTAAATAACATACCCATGGCGGCGTGCCACCCGATCCACACATAGATCTCACATAAGGAGATTACACTTCGAGCAAAATCTGCTCATTAAAATAAAAATATCGAATTTCGATCGCAAGCACGCTAAGTGCATAATACCATCCCTGAGAAAACACATTGCGCTATAGGCTACATAACTCAAGCACTAATGAGGTGCGATACAAGATCTAAGTCTTAAGAGCCATCTTGCTCACATAACATCATCGCAACACGGAACCTCAACACATAAGAATTTACTAAGCCATCTCACAACTCATACTGTGCAATACATCACTACCTGGAATATATGATGACAAAATAACACCTCGACTGTTCCTCCATAGGGAACGCTCGCTGAAATGAACACAATTGGCCTGATACAAAGCCTTGTTCACAAATAAATCAATCCACCAATCTCAAGCCGATTTCTGATTGCACCAACTTGGCCAATGGCCTTTCAAAGGTCCATAGTAACCCCCTTTTTACCTCATATCACGTAAGAATAACCATCATAACCGGAGCAACCTCCTCAGTTCATAACCCAATATACAAAGTGCCCTCCAGGCATAAATTCTCAAATTAATGATATTACCACAATCCTCATACTTGGTTTAAATTTTTAGCCAATTAAGTGACTACATGTCACACTTATACAATATTCCCGTGGGACACGCTCCCACAATCTTCCGAAATAAATAACGGGTCCGCACATCTAAACCATCGGATGCACTAACGCTGAAAAGCGATCCAGAATCCTTAACCAGGATGCAAAACCTCTTCCTCAACACATCGATCTCAGGTGACGCTGAGGACAATTCCAATTTACTCTAATCATTCAACCCTTTCCTTGCTCATCCGATCCCGTGACATCCTTGTCAACACTAAACTGCAACCTTGATCCTCACTTCGTATTTCCATGCTACTCACTGCACCCAACGTGCCAATATACAATAGAATACGAATTTAATCATAACTCCGAATTCATTAATATTTTAACACTTCGGCATATACAAACTTTTCACTTAACTCACTTCAGGAGAATCATAGCAACACACAGGTAAATTCGCATAACCGTAGGATATGCAAATCTATAAGTAGTGGTCCAAGCCACCATAGCCCTTCTGGAATCCGCTTCCACTTAACAAGCCACAACAGAAGAATGCCCCTGATAAATCATCAATCACGGCGGTCGACATGCCTCACACGTACCTCCACAAATCATACACATAACTTGATCTCGCGGACCGAACTGATCATTGGCCCCAATATGCCAATTCAACTATGGCTAATCAATTTACCTTCCTCCAATTCCTCCTTGCTTGCCTTAAAAATAAGACTAACTCCATTCAACACATAACATACTCCATCTACACTCGCCCCGAGTGACCTTGAATCACGAGACCAGGCTATCTCCATTCCTACGAACTATTCCATATCACTCAAATGCTATGCCACAAGTCAAAATATCATAGAACATCCTGGTCACCTTCTCATAAACTGCTACAAAGCTTGATTCTTAATTGTACCTACAAGCTCGACATCATTAGGCACCACACCTTACCTCTTGAATTCACTAGGACCGTTAATGAGAGCCACCTGCCCTGACTTGGTCCCGAATATAATCAACTCCATGAATCTTCTAGCACATTAATACCCTCTCAACGAAGCACCTGGTAGAACCGCTCCCCTTTAAACCCGCTTCTATACAAGGCATAAATTCTGAATCTTTTTCCAAGTTCGAACATGAGACCATAAGGCTAACCATAGCACATCCTTAATAATTCCTCCGCTCAATTTACTACATATGGTCCTTTCTCGTAGCTGAATTAATCCATCAATATGCTAATAGCCAGAAATCACGCAAGTAGTTAATCATACAGCCCAATCATAAGCAGTGGGACTCTCTAACTTAGCTTGAAGCCATTATTCCACCATTCTTGAGTTCACCTGACCTTTTTACCTCTTATTGACATAACTTCGCGCCATAAGTTATCAAAATTTCTCGGAATCTTCCTGTAAATCCCCGTCTTTCATATTCTGAATCATTAACCACATTCGCATGACCGATCTCTTTGTTGAACAATTAATATAATTCCTTGCAGAAGCTTCGCCAACCACGCGACCACTAATCTGCTCACTGGGAATAACCCACCTAGGGGGATCACCCCCCAACATCTTCCCACGCCGCTGCACGGAGTACATTCACCATGACACCAATAGCCCATCCTGAGTCCGAGCTCACCTTCCAGCTGCACAAGTCCATTCGCCCCTTGCGGACATCAATTAAATGTGCGGCAACATCCTTCCAAATTTAGGGTTATGCTGCACCCTCCTCCATTTCAAGCAGCTCCATTCCGCCATATCAATCTTTTGCCGTATAATATCCCATATTTCAAATCATACCCGCAGACTTCAATCACCAATCATTAAAATCCCCAATTCGATCCAAACTCTCCTTAGGGCGCGTAGTCTTACTACTACCAAGCCCATATGCACACCCACCACTCTCCCACTTTGGCGGAACTTATCTCCTTAATCGGTCACTCGACCTTGCTCCTCATACTTGGCCTTCTAGAAATTTTAAACACCGCCTGACACTTCCCACATGTCCTCCCTTATACTTTACTGCTCAATTGTTGCCTTAAATGAAATATATCTTCGTGGCACTTGGACCCCCCATTTCTGCTAACTTTAAACCTTTCCAAAAGTCATCTTTATCGAGCCGCCAACATTAGAAATTATGATTCGATCTTAAACCACCGCATCATGCGATATCTGACAGTTGTAACTCCAATATTATTTCACAATATCCTGCCATAAAGGCAGATTGTAGCAGATTATAACACCGACAAACTTAGAACATCCAATTAGGACAGCAACACCCCAATATAGAGGAGAACTCCACCACGCTTGCAATTACCACGTTTCATTACTTCCACCAATCCACTTCTGACCATCCTCAGTTCGTTTGACTTTCCCCTGCCGGGAATAAAATACTGAATCCCTTGATCACACACTGAGTAAATCTCCCTTCAATTCATTCACTGGCCGACACGTGGGCAACACCGTACCATTACAACAATACTGTGGAATAATTGTTCATAAGCATCATGGCAATCTGTGCCTAGCCTCAAGGCTCTTAGAAGTTCTGTTACTGAGCTGAAACAAAATAATATCCCTCCATAATGCGACTATAATAGTCCAATCAACTATACCGGGAAAATCATCCCGCACCACATTTGTAGTGCCACTTCAATCCTTCAAAATTTCGATTTATAACAAGCACTCGCGCAAGATTGAGTAGGAAGAAATCAAAGGAATAAGCCTTAAAGGAATCGAACCACACGAAAAGGAAATCAGGAAGGGAAGTACTCCTAACAGTCCTGCAGCCTCCTGAGGACAAGTACAGACGTCTTCGTACCGATCCGCGAGACTCTACTAGACTTTCTCATGACTCGTGAGACCGACGGGAACCTAGTGCTCTGATACCATGTTATCACGACCCAAAATCCACTAAGGGTCGTGGTGGCACCGGACACCTCTGTCAGGCCAGCCAAATAACTTATCAATTAATTCCTCTTTTAATACTTTTGAAAATCTAAGGTTTTTTTCCTTCCATTTTCATAAATAAAAGTTCACTACTTGAATTCAAATTTAAATAATAACAATTAGTACAAATCCGTTGAAA
>MU773768.1:30809-59242 GCA_026770625.1 Nicotiana glauca
ATAATTAATGTATTTAACTCATAATAGGTAGAAATAACTTACCTTAACATTGTTGATGAAGAACCTCTCTTGAATCCTCCCAAAATCGCCAAAGCCATGAGAAATGAGAGAGAAATGGCCAAAATCCGACTTTTAAAACATTGCTTCTGCCCCAGCTATTTCCGCTTTTGCGGAGATTTTACCGCTTAAGTGGTTCCACTTTTGCGGTAGAAAGCCGCTTCTGCGATCCTAGGCTCAGCCCCCTTTTTTCGCTTCTGCGATCCCCTCTTCCGCAGATGCGGTCCCGCTTTTGCGGAACCTTGACCGCATCTGCGGTCCAAAATCCTTCGAACAAAACGGCTTCTGCGGCTCCCCCAATCGCTTCTGTGGGGCCGCTTCTGCGGTCCCATTTCCGCAGAAGCGAAAACACCAGCAACCAGATCCTTCAGCCTTCTTCAAAATCCCATTTTTTGATCCGTTAACCACCCAGAATCTACCCGGGGACCCCGGGACCCCAAACAATCATACCAACCAATCCCATAACACATTACGAACTTTCTCGAAGCCTCAAATCACGTCAAAAAATGCTAAAACAATGAATTACACCCCGATTCGAGCTTTATGAACTTTGAACTTTCCAACTTCTATTTCCGATGCTTAAGCCTATCAAATCACGTCCGATTGACCTCAAATTTTGCACACAAGTCATATTTGACATTACGGACCTACTCAAACTTTCGGAATCGGATTCCGACCATGATATCAAAAAGTCAATCTCCAGTCAAATTTCCCAAAACCTTCAAATTTTTATCTTTAGCTAAATGGCTTCAAAATGACCTACGGACCCCCGAATTTACTTTCGATCACGCTCCCAACCCCAGAATTACCATACGGAGCTATTCCCAAACTCGGAATCCCAAACGGACATCGATAACACTGAAATGGACTTCAAGCCAAACTTAAGAAATTTCTTCAAAAATGCTAACTTCTACAATAGGTGCCAAAATGCTCTCGTATCATCCAAAACCTGATCCGGGCATACGCCCAAGTCCGATATTATCATACGAACCTACTGGAACTTTCAGATCCCGATTCTGAGGCTGTTTACTCAAATATCCAATCCTAGTTCACAACTTTAAGCTGCTCAAATGAGAATTTTCATTTAAATTTAACTCCGATCTTCCCGAATTTAAATTCCGACCATGCGAAGAAGTCACAATACCTGAAATGAAGCTGCTCATGGCCTCAGACTGCTGAACGATGTGCTAGGGCTCAAAACGACCGGTCGGGTCATTACACATATGTACTTGTTATTTCTGTTTTATTTTCTGCTATATATTATATAACTGCACAGGTTTATTTGGTAGTTTGGCCTTAGCCTCGTCACTACTTTACCGGGTTAGGCTAGGCACTTACCAGCACATGGGGTCGGTTGTGCAGATACTACACTCTGCACTGTGTGCAGATCCCGGAGCGGCAACTTTTGAATCATAGTTTTGGGTGGCTGCCTTCAGTCCAGTCAAAGATCCCGAGGTAGTCCTGCAGGCGTCCGCAGGCCCCGGAATTCTATTCTATTCTTATATTCTATTTTCATTCATTTCAGAGATAGATTGTATCTTTTTTTTTTAGAAAATTGTTTGTAGCATTCATAAAGAGTCCGTTATATTGTGACATCGGTTTCGGGTATATATGTATTTGCTATTGTCGTACTAATTTTTGGCTAAGTTATCAGATACGTCTTCCGCATGTATTTAATTATTGTAAATATTTTACTGTTGATCGCATGTTGATTTAAAATATTAAAAAAATAGGCTAAATAAAAGAGTTAGTGAATCTATAGTACTCGACTTGCCTATCTTTCATGAGTAGGCACCATCACGACTCCAAAAGGTGGGAAATCTAGGTCGTGACAAGTTGGTATCAGAGCTCTAGGTTACATTGGTCTCACAATTCACGGACAAGCTTAGTAGTGTTTGAGAGATCGGTACGGAGACGTCTGTATTTATCCCTAGAGGATACAAAATTAGGAAAAAGTTTACATCCATTCTTTCTTGTCGTGCTATTTGGTTTCTCGATGCTAATTAAGTTTCTACTTTGTTCTTTCGCAGATGGCAAGAACACGCGCTTTCTCATCCACCAATTAGCAGCTCATGCCCCCAACAGAAGCTCCCACGAGGGGCAAAGAGCGAGGCCGATGCCATGCTAGAGGCCGAGGTAGGGGCAGAGCTCAACCTAGAGCAGCAACACCAGCGTCGGAGCCTCGGGTTGACTTTGACGATGAGGTTTTGGCCCAGACAGTTCTGGTGGGCCCAACTTAGGTCCCAAAGGGGTTTATTGCTATCCCGTTACTCTAGTATGCTCTGGTCCGTCTAGTGGGCCTTATGGAGAGTGTCACCCGGCAGGCTTGCTTCCTGTAGCACCCGCCATCTCTCAGGCTGAAGGAAGAGCCCAGACTCTTGCTACTCGCACTCCGGAGTAGATGGCTCCCCAATTTCAAACTCCAGTAGCTCAGCCAGTTGGAGCAGTTCAGCCAGAGGTGGTAGCTCAAACCGGTGATGGAGCAGCTATGCTTGCCGATGCTTTGTGGAGATTGGATAGGTTCACCAAGCTTTTCACTACTTTTTTAACCGGTGCATCTTCTGAGGATCCCCAGGATTATCTAGACAGTTATCATGAGGTTCTCAGGAACATGGGGATAGTGGAGACCAATGAGGCCAACTTTGATTCTTTCCGTTTGTCTGGATACACCAAGACTTGGTAGAGAGATTAATGTATGGCCAGACCAGCCGGATCGCCAACCTTGACTTGGGAGCAATTTACTCAGCTATTTCTGGAGAAGTTTCTCCCTATCAGTCAGCGAGAGGTCTATCGGAGGCAGTTTTAGAATCTATAGCAGGGTTCTATGACCGCTACTCAGTATGAGAGAGAATTCATCAACTTGGCCCATCATGCTCTTATCATATTTCCCACCGAGAGAGAGAGAGGGTAAAGAGGTTCATTGAGGGACTTATTCAGCCGGTTCGACTTCATATGGATAAGGAGACATGGGGTGAGATTTCTTTTCAGGAGGCGACCAATGTGGCCAGGAGAGTTGAGATGGTTCTGTCGCAGGGGGTGGTCAGGGGTCTGACAAGAGGCCTCGTCATTCAGGCATATTCAGTAGTGCATTATCTAGAGGCAGGGATTCGTGTGGTAGAGGCCATCCTCCTAGGATTTTTAAGTTTGTATTTCAGGTTTCTCACGGCGCTTCGAGTGATCGTGGTTCTCACATGCAGTATTCTAATCAGCAGTCCTACAGTGTACCACCAGCTCCTATTAGTGCATCGCCACTTCAGAGTTTTTTGGGTGGTCATTCAGGTCGCCAGGGTCAGTCTCAGTTTCCTCGGTCGCCGCATTTTGGTGGATGCTTTGAGTGCGGTGAGTATGGTCATATCCGAAGGGCTTGTCCTAGATTGGTGGGTACTCATTTGCAGCAGCAGGGTTCCTGTGCTATGGTTCAAGCACCAGGTGTTCCACCGCCTGCTCTGCCAGCTAGGGGTGCTAGATGTGGAGGTAGAGGTATTAGTGGTGGAGGTCAGGCAGCCAGAGGTGGAGGCTAGCCAACAACATGCTGTCCCAGAGATGTATTTCAGCGTGGTAGGGCCCAACCCTGATGTTATGCTCTTCCAGCCAAGCCTGAGGCTGAGGCTTCCGATGCAGTTATCACAGGTACTACTCTGGTTTGTAGTAGAGATGCTTCAGTCCTATTTGATCCAGGGTCTACATACTCCTATGTGTCATCTTATTTTGCACCGTATTTGGTCTTGCCTAGTGATTCCTTGAATGCCTCTATATATGTGTCTACACCGATGGGTGATTCCATTGTGGTAGTTCGAGTCTATCGTTTGTGTATAGTTGTGATTGGGGGTCTTGAGACTCATGTAGATTTGTTACTTCTAGACATGGTTGACTTTGATGTCATATTAGGGATGGACTAGTTATCCCCTTGCCGCGCTATCGTGGACTGTCATGCCAAGACTGTGACCTTAGCCTTGCCGGATTTACCTCGTTTAGAGTTGAGAGGGGCTTATGGTCATTCTACTCGTAGTGTTATCTCTTATGTGAAGGCTCGACGTATGGTCGAAAAGGGGTGTTTGGCCTATTTGGCATATGTTTAGGGGTGTGCATTTGAATCGGTTTATTGATAAATCGAATCGATTATTTGTAATCAGTTTATTGATTTATCGATTTCGACTTCGATTTCGAAATTTTCCTTATCGAGTTATCGATTTTAATCATTTTGTACTCTTTGATTATCGATTTATCAATAAACCGATAAGATATACTAAAAAGATAAATATACCCTTACTCTATAGTACCCTTTCATTTACCCTAAGTCCCTAACCTTATTATTTCCTAAAGAATGACCTTGGGTATCGAACATTCTGAATCTTCTGCCTCGACTATAAGTGCACAGATAAGAAAGGAAATATATGATATTTTCCAGAATTATGAGAAGAGGAAAATAAAGCACAGTAATTATAATTTATCAGATTTTGTCTATGTTGATAAAGTTCAATATCTCCCACTAAGACATATTGGTCTTCTCAAATATATTTGTAGAAATGTCAACAAAGGCTTTGTTTTCTCTAGAGATACAACACACATATAAATGGTAAGGGGTAGATTTTAGATTTTAAGATGTTCGAAACCTATTCTATAGGTAGTTCATATGCGAAAAAGATAAAGGACATGTCTTACCTCTTCTAAAGTTGATTCAGAACTTTTGAACACATAGTGTTTATAGCGATATATTTTCCATAGAATCTCGTAAATTTTCTTATTGGTAAAATCGATAACCGAATCGATAAGCCCCAAAAATCAATAAATCAAAATAAAAAAAATCGAAAACTTTTTGAAACGATAAAGATAAGCATATGTACAAATCGATAATCAATAAGTAATTATCGATAAGAGTCAATCGATAAATCGAATGCACACCCCTACATATGTTCATGATTCTAGTATCGAGGTTCCTTCTATTGATTCTGTGCATGTTGTTTGTGAGTTCCCTAAGGTATTTCCTTCAAACCTGCCGAGTATGCCACCCAACAGGGATATTGACTTCTGTATTGATTTGGCTTCGGGCACTAAGCCCATTTCTATTCTGTCGTATCGTATGGCCCCACCTGAGTTAAAAGAGTTGAAGAAGCAATTGCAAGACTTGCTTGAAAAAGGTTTCATTAGACCTAGTGTTTCGCCTTGGGGTGCACCGTTGTTGTTTGTTAAGAAGAATGATGGATCGATGTGAATATGTATAGATTACTGGCAGTTGAACAAGGTTACAATCAAGAAAAGTACCCATTGTCAAGGATAGATGATTTGTTTGATCAGCTTCAGGGTGCCATCCATTCGAAAGAAAGAACAAGAGAGAAATTTAGAAAGCATCATATGTAATATATCACAAAAGATTTACAAAGTTTACAAGATGATTGCAAGATGATCCTCCAACTACTACAAGACAATGCCTTCCAAGAAAATTAATCTCCTTTTGAGCAAGAACCATCTTTTTTGCTGAGAGCATGATTTCGTACCAAGTTGATATGTTCTTCCAATGTATCACTAAATAACAGGATGTCATCAATGTAAACTAAAGAGGTATGGAGGATGGGTTGAAGTATTTTTATCATGGCTTTTTGGAACAAGGAAGGTGCAGTTTTTAACCCGAAGGGCATGAGTTTCCATTGGAAGTGATGATCGGGGATGCAAAATCCCGTTTTGGGTCTTTCTTCAGGGTGGATTTCCAATTGCCAAAATCCTGACTTTAAATCAAACTTGGAAAAATATTTGACCTTGGCTAAGTGGGAGAAAAGGGTGAGTTTATTTGGGATAGGGAACTTATCATATTGGAGGAAATGGTTAAGTGGATGGTAGTTGATGACTAACCTGAGTTTTCCTCTTCTCTACTCAGCTCTTTTGTTGACATAAAATGCTTCGCATGCCCATTATGAATCTGATGGCTCTATCAGATCAAATTCTAAATGTTCTTCACATTCTTGCTTTGCAAGCTGAAGATGATCTGGATTCATTCCTGAATGACTGGCTTTTGTCGGATTGATATTTTCATTTTTCTTGAAAGGGAGCTTGATAAAAAACTCTTCATTTTTCCGTAACGGGCATTTCCCTTTCTTTATTAATTCCTTATGGGATTCGGCATATGATTGTTCAATGAGATTTTGCTCAATCTCTTTGATTTGTTCGTCATTGGTGATTTGGAATAGCCTTGGAATCTCAGAATAAGGTCTGAACTGCTTTTTAAAAGCTATCCCGTTAGACTTGATCTGGAGCTGCTCTCTAAGCTATATGTAAATGTTGAATCCAGTAATAAGATCTTTTCATGGTACATTAGATCCTAGCAGCTTCGTTCTGTACTTCAATCCTGGAAAGAACTCAATTGTGATCGGGTGCTTTGTAATGACAGTTGTGGTTAAGATCGCATTTCGTGCAGTGTTAAAATCCTTAAAATGCGGTACCCATTGATCTTCAGGGAGAACATCAGGATTTATAAGTGAGGAAGCAGCTTCGGTGTCGATGAAAGCAATAACTCGAGTTGGTTTATCCCACTTGGATGAATAAACTTTGAGTTCTAGTTGAGGAATGACTGCGAGAGCATTGATCTCCTATCGGGCTTCGATCATTGGTTCTGAAATTTGGTAATGATCATTGCCTTGATCTTCATAGATATCAAGAGAGAATAAAGTTTCTTCGTTAGGTTCATCATCCACAGAGAATATGGATTCAAGTTCCTCCTCCTTTTCGAGATGTATGCTAGTGTAATCTTCAATCTCTTCAATGAGTTTGACATATCTTCTTGATTGTGGACAATTTTTAGCGAAATGTCCAATCTTATGACAAATAAAACATCTGTTTTTCTTGTGAAAATTTCCTGGCCTTTTCCGTCCGAAATATTTTGTGCGTCTCTTGGACCTTGATTTTCCGTATGGAATTCTGGGCCATTTGAACCTCCTGAATTCTCTCCTTCGTCTAGATGTGCGGCAGGAACATCCTGATCCGATGATTAGATCAGATTTACGGTATGCTTTATCAAGCACTGGATTGTGTTGGATAATTTGTTTTAGTGTAGAGCGCTTCGTACAAATATCATCCAACGCGACGAAAATAGCTTTCCTGATTTCACCAATTTGTGGGATGGTTATGGACTAAAAGTTTTCCTCAATGATGGTCATGGTTCGACTTGCCAGCAACTTCGGAAGGGAAGATACAAAGGCTTGCTTTAGATTGATGTCTCCTTCGATCTCGAAGTATATCTTCACCATTTTTTGAAAATGTCTATCAATGTCATTTCTGTCGAATGATACTCACTTCATCTCGAAGAGTTGCCTTTGCATTTTCTCCTGTCTTTGGCCAGTATCTCCGCAGAAAACTTCATGTAGGATTCTGATGTTGAGGGCAAAATCTTGGGAAGTAAGAAAAGTATTTTTGTCTTGAATTCCAAGTGAGTTCCACCAGTCTCTGAGAATTCATGAGAACCGTGAAGTAAGTTCTGAAAGGATGATATACTTTTCTTGTTCCACCAAATTTTTGGCCACCATCCAAGTATAGAAGTCTTGGATCCGTTGAGGCCATTTTGAAACCTTGACATCATCTAAGGTGAAAGTGTGGAAACTAGTTCCAACTGGTTTTGACGCCATGGGCTCATATCTTATTTCTGGGATTGGTTCATCTGTCATGCCTTCTTGTTCCTCATCTACTTCAGATAATTTTGGATCTCTTGGCTGGTTTACAAATATTGGGGGATCGTCTTCTTCAGAAGAGTTCGTTGTGGATTCGTTGCTTGATTAAGATCTATCTTCCATTGTTTCATCTTCTGATGAGTTTAGAGATTCTGACCATGGGGTATCTTCTTCTGATATGTATCTTGGCTGAGAGACATAAAGGTCTGGAGCCTTCTGGTCAGAAATTATCAGGTTTTTGGGGTTCGATCCTTTTGAACTTTCTCCTTGGTCTCGCCTTTTCTTGGTTTGTTTCTTTGTTGCAAGGGCATCTTTCCTTTCCCAACCATTTTTGCGATATCAAAATCATTTTCTTCTTTTAATGGTTGGGTGAAAGAGATTAGATTTTGTGAGGCAGATGGAAAGGTAGAAAAGGTCTAGTCCAATTTAGGTGGTGAATATGATTGTGGAGACATAGGGAAAAAGGTAGGTTTTGAAGGGAAACTTGGGGTTCTTTGTGGCTCACAGTGATCATTTCTCAAAAGTTGAATTTGTTCTTTGATGAAAATCGTCTCCTTTTGTTGTTGTTGGAAAAATTGGAAAAGTGAAGTTCATGGCGGACAAATCTCATACTGTAAATTTGCCAACCTTAATTCCAAGGCTTTGATTAGTCCTGCATGCTGAGACGATGTCTGCTCCACCTTTTTCTCAATCGTTTCCACTTTTCTCATTAACTTGTTTTGTGCATGGGCCACGTTTTTTATGGTGTTGCCAGTATTGTTGAGTACTTTGTTCTAGCAGATGGAATTTTCTGATTGCCAGTTCATTGTTGCTTCAATGTCACTTGTTGGGGTTGTTTCTCCAGATAGCAGTACTATGTTTTTCTTGGGGAGTTTTGGAGCATGGCTAATACCCTCTTTTCAAAAGGTTGAAGTGGAGGAAAATCTTGGTAGTGGCTGGAACTTGAAGGGATCAACATGAATATTTATAGATATGCGAACCTTTGAGTTGATGGAGTTTTAGGTTCAGGTGGCTTTTTGGATTCTGGGGTATGAGGTGATGTTGGTTTGGATTTGGCGTAGTTTCACTATCCTCCCAGCTTGGAGTAAATATTTTTGGTAATTTTGGCCATTCTTGGGGTTTGTAACTGACAAGAAATTCATATTTATCTGGATGGCTTAATGAGCCAATTGAAGGATCTTTACTTTCATATTTGGCCCGAAATTATCTTTCAGTAGTTTTCCCTTTTTTCTTAGATTTTGGTTTGCGTTGGTGATGTTCATCATATTCTCCAATTGGATCTTCTAAACAGTCTTGGCAGGTGCAACCGAGATCCCATGGGCAGTGTCCAGTGAAGGGGCATTTGAACCACCATATTCGTTTTCCTTCTTTGTCAAAATATTGGCACCAGTCATGTTCTTCCATGATGCTTTGTATATTCCAGAAGAATTCTCCATCAGGTTCTAGGTATGTATCTGTTGTATCTTTGGGTTGAATCATTTGGCAAGAAAAGATGGTTTTATTGGGTTTTTTGAGATGGGAATGGTCAAAGCTTATACAAACGGTTTTGTCACTTCTTTTGGTAAAAGTTGGTTCACCAGATTGCGGAGATTCCTCCAATTCTCTTAGCTTCTCGTAATTTGTGATCCAGAAATTAGGAAGGATTTTGACAAGTTCATCTCTGGAAATCTGTCTGGGTATTTGGGTGCACATGGTGTTTCCTTTGGTAGCATCAATATTTAAGAGTAAGGAATTTTCTCCTCCGGGTAGGCAAAGATCCATGGCATGATTTTGGACTCGCCATGCCATTTGGTGGTGAAGGGTAGCTTGGATGGAATCTTTGGCTTGTGGGGCTCCCTGGATTTGGACTTGGATTTTTAGGGCTTCGGTTAGGTATGGGTCATAAAGGGACATGTTGAAATTTGGAAAGATAGTTATGAAGACTGTTCATACATTTAGGGTAACCTCGGCATTACCCAAATTTGCATGTTGTTACTCAAAATATCTTGTATCTAGAAGAGAAAGTCGAGCTACAATAGGTTGACCTTTTCTTTCATGATATGTTAAAGCGATTCGGATGGCACCAAAATGGATATGGGTAAAACCATGATCACTCCATTATCTGGGAAAATCATCTGGTATTTGAAAGGTGATAAATTGTTCCTCTCGAGTGGCAAGAATAGGATATTGGTCAAGTTTTGAGGCAGCAACATACTCTTTAACTCCTTTTGGTCTGTGTTGGACTAAGGAACGAATTTGGGTCCAGGGTGCAATAGATTTTTTGGCAAAAGCTGAGTAAGGGTTTATGAGAGGTAGTTCAGTGGAGGATACTTTTTGTTCATCGGGTAGGATATCTACTTCATACAGGTTATCATATTTTTTGGACAAGGTTTTATATAAACTATGGGACATATTCATTTTTGCAAGGGAAGAGGATAATGGAAATGACTCAGACATATTTAGTAAGCTATTCCTCCCTCCGAAAGGATGGGCTGGCTCTAATACCACAGTGTAAAGAGCAGAGCAATATACTCCATCAATTGAGGATTGGGGCATCTGATGTCCCTAAGACATCTTTTCGCACTCGATACAGGCATTATGAGCTCTTGTTAATGTCATTCGGGTTGACAAATGCCCCAACAACTTTTATAGATTTGATGAATCGAGTGTTCAGTCTTACTTGGATTCGTTCGTGATAGTATTCATTGATGATATTTTGATCTACTCTCGCAGCCGGAAGGAGCACGAGCAACATCTTAGAGTGGTTCTTCAGACCTTGAGGAATAGTCAGTTATATGCCAATTTTTCGAAGTGTGAGTTATGGTTGAGTTTAGTTGCATTTTTGGGTCATGTTGTATTAGCAGAGGGTATTCAGTTGATCCGAAGAAGATAGAGGCAGTCAAGAACTGGCCTAGACCCACATAAGCTACTGAGATCCGAAGTTTCTTGGGTTTGCAGGCTACTATCGTCGGTTTGTGGAGGGATTTTCATCTATTGCAGCCCCGATGACCAGGTTGACCCAGAAGGGTGCCCAGTTTAGGTTGTCTAACGAGTGCAAGGCGAGCTTTCAAAACCTCGAGACAGCTTTGACTACGGCACCGGTGTTGGTTTTTCCCACAAGTTCAGGGCCATATACAGTTTATTGTGATGCACCTCGTATTAGACTTGGTGCGATGTTGATGCAGGATGGCAAGGTCATTGCCTATGCTTCGCGGCAGTTGAAGATTCATGAGAAGAACTATCAGGTTCATGATTTGGGTTTAGTAGCCATTATTCACGCATTGAAGATATGGAGGCATTATCTATATGGCATGACATGTGAGGTGTTCACGGATCACAAGAGTCTGCAGTACTTGTTCAAGCAGAAGGAGCTAAACTTGAGGCAGAGAAGGTGGTTGGAGCTATTGAAAGACTATGATATCACCATCTTATATCATCCGGGATAGGCCAATGTAGTGGCTGATGCTTTGAGTAGGAAGTCAGCCAGTATAGGCAGTCTTGCTTATATTCCGGTCGGTGAGAGGCCGCTTGCTTTGGATGTTCGGGCTTTGGCCAATCAGTTTGTGAGATTGGATGTTTCTGAGCCCAGCCGTATGTTAGCTTGCACAATCGCTCATTCTTCTTTATTGGAGCGTATTCGAGATCGGCAGTATGATGATCCCTATTTGTGTGTCCTTAGAGACACAGTGCAACACGGAGGTGCCAAACAGGTTACCTTAGTAGATGATGGGGTTTTGAGATTTCCAGATCGAATTTATGTGCCTAATGTGGACGGATTTCGAGAGTTGATTTTAGAGGAGGCCCATAGTTCCCGGTACTCTATTCATCCGGGTGCCGCTAAGATGTATCAGGATTTACGACAGCATTATTGGTGGCGGAGAATGAAGAAGGACATTGTTGCACATGTGGCTCGGTATTTGAACTGTCAGCAGGTTAAGTACGAGCATCAGAGGCCCAATAGTTTGTTCCAGAGGATTGAGATTCCTGAGTGGAAGTGGGAGTGTATCACTATGGACTTCGTTGTTGGACTCCTATGGACTCAGAGGAAGTTCGATGTTGTGTGGGTTATTGTTGATAGGCTTACCAAGTCATCAAATTTCATTCCTATGGCAGTCTCCTATTATTCTGAGAGGTTAGTTGAGATCTATATTCGATAGATTGTTCGTCTTCATGGTGTGCCTATGTCCATCATTTTGGATCGAGGTACGCAGTTTACCTCATATATCTGGAGAGCAGTTAAGTGAGAGTTGGGCATACGGGTTGAGTTGAGCACAGCATTTCATCCTCAGACGAACGGGCAGTCCGAGCGGACTATTCAGATTTTGGAGTATATGCTCGTGGGGATCAATTTTTGCCTTTAGCAGAGTTTTCCTACAACAACAGCTACCAATCGAGTATCCAGGTGGCTCTTTATGAGGCCTTGTATGGCAGGTGGTGTTATCCGGTTGGATAGATTGAGCCGAGAGAGGCTCGGTTATTGGGTACATATCTCGTACATGATGCCTTGGACAAGGTCAGGATTATTCAGTATAGGCTCCGTACAGCTCAGTCCAAGAAAAAGAGTTATGCTGACCGTAAGGTTCGTGATTTGGCTTTCATGGTCGGTGAGCGGGTATTGCTTCGAGTGTTGCCTATGAAGGGTGTGATGGAATTTGGGAAGAAGGGTAAGCTTAGCCCTAGGTTCATTGGCGCATTTGAGATCCTTGATCAAGTGGGAGAGGTGGCTTACAGACTTGCGTTACCCCCGAGCTTATCAGTCATCCATCCAGTGTTTCATGTGTCCATACTTCGAAAGTATCACGGCGATCCAATCCCACGTGTTAGATTTCAGCATTGTCCAGTTAGACAAGGACTTGTCTTATAAGGATGAGTCGGTAGCTATTCTTGACCCGAAAGGTTTTCACTTGAGATAGAAGAGTTTTCCTTCTGTTCGTGTTCAGTGGAGAGATCAGCCTGCTGAGGTATCGACCTGAGAGTCCGAGTCCGACATGCAGAACCGTTATTCCCATCTTTTCCCTGACTCAGATACTTCCTTCTTATGTCTGTTCAAGGACGAACGGTTATTTTAGAGGTGGAGAAAAACCTCTTTCAGCATCACCTCGATGCGCAGCCGGAAAGCCATTATGTAAATATCTGTGAAAAATGATAAATTTTGACTTTAAAATAAATTTAAGTTGACTTCGGTCAAAATTTTGGATAAACGGACCCGGACCCAAGATTTGACGGTCTCGGAGCTTCCCTAGAAAAATAAGAGACTTGGGCGTATGACCGAAATCGAATTCCGAGGTCCCAAGCCCGAGAAAAGACTTAAAAAAATTGTTTTCTGGAAAATACGTGAGTTTCTAGAAATGAAAAATGTTCGGAAGTTGTTTCTATCAGGCTCGTATTTCGGTTCCGGAGCCCGGTACAGGTCTTATATGTGGTTTAAGTCGAGCCTGTGAAATTTGGTAAGAAACGGAAGTCGTTTGATGTGATTCAGACCCGTAGTTGTAAAAATTCATACTTTGAAAGTTTTGAGGTTTTTCTTAGATTTCTATGCTAAATTCATTGCTAAAGATGTTATTTTGGCAACTTGATTGCATGGATAAGTTCATATGATGTTTTTGAGTTAGTATGCATGTTTAGTTTGGATCCTCGAGGGCTCGGGTGAGTTTCGAATAGGTTTCGAAAGGTTTTAAAATTAGAAAAAGTTTCAGGTTTTCAGTTTCTGGTATTCTGGTGTGTTGTTCTTCGCATTCGCGGAAGGATTCTCGCGAACGCGAAGGGTAAGTCAGGATGAAGGAATTTCCTTCTGCGCAAGCGCGAGAAACAGGACGCAAACGCGAAACCTTCGGGGTGTTTCCCTTCGCAAACGCGAAGGCCTTTAGGCCTGGGCTGGGGAAGGGGATTTTGTTCTACGCGAACACGGCTATTGGTCCGCGAACGTGAAGGCTCGAGGAGTCAAAGCTCCGGAACGCGAGCCTGTGATCGATGGCCAATTGGGTCAGACCCATCGCGAATACGACAGACCCATTATAAATAAAAATTGCATGTTGGAGCAGTAAGTGGACATAGGAATATTCCGACTAGACTCATTGTCTAGCAATTAGAAGATAACAATGCAAGTGGCATATCCAAAAGGGTGAATAATTCAATTAAAGAAGAATTCAAAACATGGGCTCTCACAACTATATAAAGCAACCATTTCCTTGGCTTCAGACATCTGGGAAGAGGGAGAATTCGGTGTAAACAAATTGCCAAATCAGTTTCCTTTTCCGTTCTTTTCGTCTTTAGCTTCTTTATTAATTGCTACGTTAGTGTGAAGCCAATTTTGGATTGGCTAGTTCTATTTATGTTTGAAATTAAAAAAAAAACTCCATTGTCATCATCATTCTATTTTCTGATAATAATTAAATAGGGAAAGTTATTCACATTAAATATTTCTTTCTATTTTCTTATTTGATGAAGAAAAACAATTCTTGTGGTACTAATTACTTCACTATGGAGTAATTTTTTCTAGTGCTGGGGAAATGATGAAGCTTGATATTCTGTTATAACAGTAGTAATCATTCTTCAACCTCACGTGTTTGGCCTGAAACTTTATATTTATCATCCGCTTCAGCAGTAGATATTAACCAGATTTCACAGCATCTTTTTAAGTTTGTATAAATTAACTTTTATAATTTTTGTAATCGAAAGAGCAAAATAAGTAATACATTTAATTTTAGTATAAACAAGTTATTGCCTAAATGTTAATTACCTGCTGCAATATATAATTATGATGGTTAACTGCCAAGGACATTCATGCATTTGTGGGAACAGAAGTTGAATAAAAATTGAACCTATATTATAATTGTAATATCAAGTGAAGTCAGGATCCCAACACTTTCTTTAAATCATATTTGTGAAAGAAAATAATTTGCCAAGGACATTCATGCATTTGTGGGAATAGAAGTTGAATAAAAATTGAACCTATGTTATAATTGTAATATCAAGTGAAGTCAGGATCCCAACACTTTCTTTGAATCATATTTATGAAAGAAAATAATTTTTTTTCGCTGCTACTTTATTTATTGACTGTTAGTTAATCAATTCACCACTCCATATTTTCTCAAATATTAATTCAAACAAAACTTATTTGTAAGAAAAGATTATACATTCCCTGTGGACCTACATCTTTCTGTACTATAAAATTTGACAAGATACGAGTAATAATTTTCTATGCGCCAGCCACTCGTCAATGAAGGTCTGCCTAGTGATTTTTATTATAGAAGCAAAAACGGGCATAACCCATTTAATTCATTTTTTAGAAATTTGGTAGCATTGAAGCGATTTTCAAAGGACAATTTCTTCCCCATAACTTTGTTAAATGATTCTAAACCTTTTTCCTTCAATTTCCCATTGCATTTTATCAACTTTCATCCTAAAATATAGGGGTTTTATGGTAGAAATTAGGAATTTGGGTAGAGCTAGGAATTTTTGATTAATTGGGATTTAGGCCTCGTTTTGGGGTCGTATTTCAAAACTAATTGTATATTTTGGCTCGTGGGTAAATGAGTGATCGGGTTTTGGTCTGAACCTCAAATTTTGACCCAGCGGGCCCGGGATCAATTTTGGACTTTTTGGAAAAAATGATAGGAACCCTATAATTAAGAATTGGATATGAATTTTTGAGCATTTATTGATGTATTTAAATCAATTTGGACTAGATACGAGTTGTTAGGAGGCGAATTCTAAAGGAAAAGCAGTGTTTGAGACTTGAGTTGGTCGTGGAAGTTTAAGGTAAGTGTTTGGTCTAACCTTAGCTTGAGGGATTAGGAGTTGTGTCTATCTACGACAAGTTACTTGTTGAGTATGGCGTATAGGCATAGTGTCACGACCCGGATTTCCCACCATCGGGAGTCGTGATGACGCCTACTATCATAGTCAATATAAGGTTCCACCTCTGGGACTGCTGCCCGGGGCTGAGCTCTGCCCCTGCCTCGGCCTCTGGCACGGACTCGGCCTCTGCCCCTCGTAGGAACTGCTTCTGGGAGCTCGGGCTACTGCGCGATAGAAGAGGAAACACGTGTTCTCGCCATCTGCGAAAGAACCGAGTAGAAAGACAATCAGTATTTGAGAGACAAAATCCCACAACAAGAAAGAACAAAGTGAAATTTTCCTAATCCTATAGCCTATGGGGGATAAATACAGACGTCTCCATACCGATCCCTCAGACTCTACCAAGTTTGTCCGTGAGTAGCGAGACCTATGTAACCTAAAGCTCTGATACCAACTTGTCACGACCCAGATTTGCCGCCATCGGGAGTCGTGATGGCGCCTACTATCGGAGCTAGGCAAGCCAAATATTTTTAACATTCCTTGGTAACACCTCAACAATATAAATAAAACGAGTCATTTAAATAAAAGCGGAAGTCTTAAAAGCATAAATAGCTAAAAACCAAAAATACGGAAGTCTCAATACAACTATACCCAGATCCGGTGTCACTAACTCACGAACTATCAAAGAGTGCTAGAAACAAGTCAGAATAGAAGTACATCAATGTTTGTCTCGATACAAGGAAAGCAAACTAAAAGCATAGAAGGGACTCCGACCTGCGGACGCCAGCTAGGCTACCTCGAAAGTCCCTGGACTGAAGTCAGCTCCCGATCAACTACTGTTGTGGTCCAAAAGATGCTCCGGTACCGTGATCTGTGCAAAAGAGCACAGAAGTGTAGAATCAGCACTACCGACCCCATGTGCTGGTAAGTTCATGGCCTAACCCCGGCGAAGTAGTGACGAGGCTAGACAGGACTACCAAACCAACCTGTGCAGTTCAATATATATATATATATATATATATATATATATATATATATATATATATATGCAATAAAAGAAAAGAATACAAAAAATTAAATAGTCAAGAGGGAGGGGAGCATACTACGGCGGAAGTGCAGTCTGGATAAAAAGTCAGCAATTTAAGCAAGAAACCGAACAATAATAATAATTAATGAGACAGGAAAATTAGCAGTTGCACGGCATCATCTTCGTGCTTTTACTCTCATTCTCACCAAAAGCAATCAAATAACGTGCACGACATCAACCTTCGTGATTTTACTCTCATTCCTACCATATCATGGCACGGAATAACCCTTCGTGCAATTATAATCAAATCAGGGCACGGAATGTTCCTTCGTGCATAAATATTCAAAACATGACACGGAATGACCCTTCGTGCAAATATATTCAGAACATGGCACGAAATAACCCTTCGTGCAAATATAATCAAAATATGGCACGGAATGACCCTTCATGCATTATCACTCTTCCTTACCCAAACAGTAATCACAACCAAAATGGGGCGAGGGGATAGACAAATAATAAGAAACATCCCGGCAAGGGAAAACACAATTAAACAGCTAAATCCCGGCAAGGGAGCAACAACAATAACCTTCACATCCCGGCAGGGGAGATAATATATATACTCAAACCATCCCGGCAAGGGATTAATCATATCTCTTTCTGTTTCCTTCATTTCTTACTCAATAATCTTTTTATTATTCGAGCCAACGATCCAAAGAATTTATAATTCATAATTAATCCCCATGCTCTTCATATTACATAGAATTCATCAATTAACATGGAAGAGTCATAACAATATCAGAATAAGTACAAACAAGGACCCACGGTCATGCTAGACACCGGTGTATAGATACTCGTCACCATGCCTATACACCGTACTCAACATTTAGCAATTAGCAAACAACACTCTAATCCTATTCTCTCAAGCCAAAGTTAGATCAAACACTTACCTCGAATGCTCCAAACTCGATTCAATCCTCTAGTATAGCTTTACCCCTCGAATTCACCACAAAACCGCTCGAATCTAGCCACAAATTACTTGAATGTATCAACAAATGCTAATTGAACCAATTTGAATGCATAAAAATGAATTTCCCGAAGTTTTGCCCAAAAATCCCAAAACGCCACCGGGACCACGTGGTCAAAATCCAAGGTTCGAACCAAAACCCGGTTACCCATTCCCCCCTGAGTTCATATCTATGATTTATTTTAAAATCGGACCTCAAATTGAGGTCCAAATCCCCAAATTTAAGAACACCTAGGTTCTACCCAGACTCCCCATTTTCACCCATGAAAATCTATGATTTTAAGATGAAAACATATTTAATGATGATAAGGATTGAAGAAGTTGAGTAAAAATTGACTTACAAATGATTTGGAGAAGATAGGTTTCTTTGAAAATCGCCTATGGAGTGTTTGAGTTGAAAAAATGAAGAAATGAGGTGAAAAATCCATCTAAGTATGAAAAATGCAGGCCTCGGATGTGGGAAATTGTGAATTTTGGGTTCGCAATTGCGAACCCTGAAATCCTAGGAATTTCAAACACAGTATTTGCATTTGCGAACACTGGAGGAAAGGGGGAGGTTAGCATTTGCAAAAACCATGTCGCATTTGCGACTGACCATCCTCGCATTTGCGAATGCCATCATCGCATTTGCGACCCAAGCTGAAGCCCCCATTTCTCGCATTTGCGATAAGATATTCGCATTTGCGAGAAAAACTTCGCAAATGCGAAGACACCAGACCTGACCTGCAATATTTTTCCAAAGTTCAAAAATGCAACTCGATACCTATCCAAAACTCACCCGAGCCCTCGGGGCTCCAAATCAAAAATGCACCCAACCTAAAAAAACATCGTACGGACTTACTCGTGCGATCAAATCGCCAAAATAACATCATATACATAGAATCAAGGCTCAAAACACATGATTTTCTTCTAAGTTTTATAAACTTTCAAATTTGGAACTTATAGTCCGAAACACGTCAAACGACGTCCGATTTTAACCAAATTTCATAGAAAGCGCTTAAACCATATATAAGACTTGTACCGGGAATTGAAATCAAAATACGAGCCCGATACCATAGTCTTTTAATCAATTTTCATTTTCGTTTTTTCTTAATAATTTCAGAAAAATAATTTCACAGAAAAATTCTTTTCTCGGGCTCTAGACCTCGGAATTCGACTCCGGGTACATGTTCGATTCCCATATTTTTCTATGGACCCTCCGGGACCGTCAAATCATGGGTTTGGGTTCATTTACCAAAAATATTGACCGAAGTCAACTTTACTCATTTTTAAAGCCCCATTTTGAAAATTTTCACAGAATTTAACATATAATCTTTCCGGCTATGCACCCGAACTGCGCACGCAACTCGAGGCAAGTAAAAATGAGGTTTTTAAGGCCTCAGAAGCGCGGGATGAAAGAGAAAACAAGTGATGACCCTTTGAGTCGTCACATTCTCCACCTCTTAAACAATCGTTCGTCCTCGAATGGACAAAGGAAAGAAGTACCTGAGTCGGGAAATAGATGAAGATAACGGCTCTGCATATCAGACTCGAACTCCGAGGTTGATGCCTCAGGAGGCTGACCTCTCCACTGGACACGCACTGAAGGAAAACTCTTTGACCTCAACTGTCAAACTTGCCGGTCTAGAATAACTATCGGCTCTTCCTCGTAAGACAGATCCTTGGCCAACTGGACAGTGCTGAAATCTAACACGTGGGTTGGATCGCCGTGATACCTACGAAGCATGGACACATGAAATACTGTATGCACGGCTGACAAGCTGGGCGACAAGGCAAGCCTGTAATCCACCTCTCCCATACGATCGAGAATCTCAAATGGGCCAATGAACCTAGGGCTAAGCTTGCCCTTCTTCCCAAATCTCATCACGCCTTTCATAGGCGACACTCGGAGCAAGAACCACTCACCAACCATGAAAGCTACATCTAGAACCTTACGATCCGCATAACTCTTTTGCCGCGACTGAGCCGAACGAAGCCTGTCCTGAATGATCTTGACCTTATCCAAAGCCTCATGAACTAAATTTGTACCCAATAATCGAGCCTCTCCCAGCTCAAACCATCCGACTAGATACCGACATTGTTTACCATACAACGCCTCATATGGAGCCATCTGAAAGCTGGAATGGTAGTTGTTGTCGTAGGCGAACTCTGCTAAAGGCAAATACTGGTCCCACGAGCCTCCAAAATCAATGACATAGGCTCGGAGCATATCCTCCAATATCTGAATAGTCCTCTCGGACTGGCCGTCCATCTGAGGATGGAACGCTGTTGAACCTGGGTGCCTAACTCCTACTGAACTGCTCTCCAGAAGCACGTGGTGAACTGCGTACCCCGGTCCAAAATGATAGATGACGGCACACCATTAAGGCGAACAATCTCTCGGATGTAGATCTCAGCTAACCTCTCCGATGAATAAGTGGCTGCAACAGGAATAAAATGCGCTGACTTGGTCAGTCTATCAACAACGACCCAAATAGCATCGAACTTCTTCCGAGTCATCGGAAGTCCAGTAACAAAATCCATGGTAATCCTCTCCCACTTCCACTCGGGAATCTCAATCCTCTGAAACAAACCGCCAAGCCTCTGATGCTCATACTTAACCTGCTTACAGTTTAGACATTGAGCCACATATGCAACAATATCTTTCTTCATCCTACGCCACCAATAATGCTGCCGCAAGTCCTGATACATCTTCGCGGCACCCGGGTGAATAGAATACCGAGAACTATGGGCCTCCGCTAAGATCAACTCCCGAATCCCATCGACATTGGGCATGCAAACTCGCCCCTGCAACCTCAAAACACCATCATCATCTAAGGTCACCTTCGTGGTACCTCCACGCTGCCCCGTGTCTCTCAGGACACACAAATGGGGATCATCAAAATGCCGATCACGGATACTCTCCAATAATGAAGAACGAGCGACCATGCAAGCTAACACTCTGCTAGGCTCAAAAATTTCCAAACTCACAAACCGATTGGCCAAGGCCTAAATATCCAAAGCAAGCGGTCTCTGGCTGACCGGAACATAAGCAAGACTACCCATGCTGGCGGACTTCCTACTCAATGCATCAGCCACCACATTGGCTCTCCCCGGGTGGTACAAAATTGTAACATCATAATCCTTCAATAGCTCCAACCACCTCCTCTGCCTCAAGTTCAACTCCTTCTACTTGAACAAGTACTACAGACTCTTGTGATCAGTGTACACCTCACACGTCACACCATATAGGTAATGCCTCCAAATCTTCAAAGCATGAACAATGGCTGCCAACTCTAGATCATGAACCGGATAATTCTTCTCATGAATCTTCAACTGCCTCGAAGCATAAGCAATGACTCTGCCATCCTGCATCAATATTGCACTAAGTCTAATATAGGAAGCATCACAATAAACTACATAAGGCCCTGAGCCTGTGGACAAAACCAATATCAGTGTCGTAGTCAGAGCTGTTTTGAGCTTCTGAAAGCTCGCCTCACACTCATCTGACCATCTGAACTGGGCACCCTTCTGGGTCAATCTGGTCATCGGGGCTGCTATGGATGAAAATCCCTCCACGAACCAGCGGTAATAACCTGCTAACCCCAAGAAACTCCGAATCTCAGTAGCTGATGCTGGTCGAGGCCAGTTATTGACTGCCTCAATCTTCTTCGAGTCCACCTGAATACCCTTTGCTGCTACGAAATGACCCAAAAATGCAACCGAACTCAACCAGAACTCGCACTTCGAGAACTTAGCATATAACTGACAATCCTTCAGAGTCTGAAGAACCACTCTGAGATGCTGCTCGTGCTCCTCCTGGCTGCGGGAGTACACCAAAATATCATCAATAAAGACTATCATGAACAAGTCCAAGTAAGGCCTGAACACTCGGTTCATCAACTCCATAAATGCTGTTGGGGCATTGGTTAACCCAAATGACATGACCAAAAACTCATAATGCCCATACCAAGTGTAGAATGCTATCTTAGGGACATCAGACGCCCTAATCCTCAGCTGATGGTAGCCAGATCTCAAGTCTATCTTTGAAAACACTTTTGCACCCTGAAGCTGGTCAAACAAATCATCAATCCTCGACAGTGGATACTTGTTCCTTATTGTCACCTTGTTCAACTGCCGGTAATCAATGCACATCCTCATCGATCCATCTTTTTTCTTCACAAATAATACTGGCACACCCCTAGGAGAAATAATAGGCCTGATAAAACCCTTCTCTAGCAAATCTTGCAACTGGTCCTTTAACTCCTTCAAATCCGGCGGGGCCATGCGATACGATGGAATAGAAATGGGCTGCGTGCCTGGGGCTAGATCAATACAGAAATTAATATCCCTGTCGGGCAGCATACCCGGCAGGTCTGAAGGGAAAACCTTGGGGAACTCCCGAACAATAGGAACAGAGTCAATAGAAGGAACCTATGTGCTGGAATCGCGAACATACGCTAGATAGGCTAAACACCCCTTCTCGACCATACGTCGAGCCTTCACATACAAAATAACACTGCGGGTGGCATGTCCTGGGGTCTCTCTCCACTCCAATCAGGGCAAATCTAGCAAAGCCAAGGTCACGGTCTTAGTGTGACAATTCAAGATAGCATGATACGGGGATAAACAATCCATCCCTAATATAACGTCGAAATCCACCATGTCTAAGAGCAATAAATCAACACGGGTCTCAAGACCCTCAAACACTACCACACAGGAACGATGGACTTGGTCGACCACTATAGAATCACCCACCGGTGTAGATACATAAACAGGAATACCCAAAGCATCACTAGGCATAGCCAGGTAGGGTGCAAAATAGGACGACACATATGAATACGTAGACCCAGGGTCAAATAGCACTGAAGCATCCCTATCACAGACCAGAATAGTACCTGTAATAACCGCATCTAAAGACTCAGCCTCTGGCCTGGCTGGCAAAGCATAACACCGGGCCTGGGCCCCACCTCCCTGAACCATGTCTCTGGGACGATCGGCTACTGGCTTACCCCTACCTTTGTCGGTCCGAGCTCCACCTCTACGGTCTCTACCTCCACCTCTATGATCCCTACCCCCGCCTCTAGCTGGCTGGGCAAGCGGTGGATCACCTGGTGCCTGAATCATGGAGCAAGGACCCTGCTGCTGAGAACTACCCGAGGCTCGAGGGCAAAATATGACAATGTGACTCGGGTCACCATAACCATAAGAAGCCCTGGGCTGCTGAGACTGCTAGCCCTGTCGACCTGAATGTCCTCCCCGAAAGCTCTGAAGTGGCGGTGCATTGATGGGCTGCTGATCAGAATAATGCTGCTGAGAACCACCACCGCCTGGAGTACCATGAGAAACCTGAAGTGCTGACTGAAAGGGTCTCGGTGAATGGCCTCTACCATAAGAGTCCCTACCTCCAGGCGAGGTACCACTGAACCTACCAGAATGACGAGACCTCTTATCCGACACATGACCACCTCCCCGTGTAAGAGCCATCTCAACTCTACGGGGCCGCATTGGCCACCTCCTGAAAAGAAATCTCACTACCGGCTCCCATAGCCATCTGGAGACGGATCGGCTGAATCAATCCATCAATAAACCTCTGCACCCTCCCTCGCTCTGTGGGGAGTATAACAATAGTATGGCTTGCCAAGCCAATGAACCGAGTCTCATACTGCATGATTGTCATAGAGCCCTGCTGGAGGCGCTCGAACTGCCTGCGAAGAGCCTCTCGCTGAGTGACTGGGAGAAACTTCTCCAAAAACAACTCTGCAAACTGATCCTATGTCAATGATGGTGACCTTGCTGGTCTGGATAAACAATAGTCCCTCCACCAAGTCTTGGCGGATCCTGCAAGTCGAAAGGTGGCGAAGTCGACCCCATTGGTCTCCACAATACCCATAGTCCGAAGGATCTCATGGCAGCTGAATAAGAAATCCTGTGGATCCTCTGAAGAAGTACCGCTGAATGTGGTGGTAAAGAGCTTAGAGAACCTATCAAGTCTCTACAAAGCATCTGAAGACATAGCCGCTCCATTGTCGGCCTGAGTCACAATACCTGGCTGAGCCACTGGAACCTGAGCCTGGGGAGCTACCTGCTCCGGAGTACGTATAATAGGAGTCTGAACTCCTCCCCCAGCCTGAGAAGTGGCTGGTGCTGCTGGAAGCAAACCCGCTCTAGTGACGCTCTCCATAAAACCTGCCAATCTGACCAAAGCGTCCTGAAGATCTGGGGTGACCATGAACCCTCCTGGGAACTGAGCTGGGCCCACCGGAGCTGCTGGGGCTGGAACCTCCTCATCATAGTCAATATGAGGCTCCACCTCTGGGACTGCTGCCCGGGGCTAAGCTCTGCCTCTGCCTCGGTCTTTGGCACGGACTCGGACTCTGCCCCTCGTAGGAACTGCTGCTGGGAGCTCAGGCTACTGCGCGGTAGAAAAGGAAACACGTGTTCTCGCCATCTGCGAAAGAATCGAGTAGAAAGACAATCAGTATTTGAGAGACAGAATCGCATGACAAGAAAGAACAAAGTGAAATTTTCCTAACCCTGTAGCCTCTGGGGGATAAATACAGACGTCTCCATACCGATCCCTCAGACTCTACCAAGTTTGTCCGTGAATAGTGAGACCTGTGTAACCTAAAGCTCTGATATCAACTTGTCACGACCAGGATTTCCCACCATCGGGAGTCGTGATGGCGCCTACTATCGGAGCTAGGCAAGCCAAACATTTTTAACATTCCTTGGTAAAACCTCAACAATATAAATAAAATGAGTCATTTAAATAAAAGCGGAAGTCTTAAAAGCATAAATAGCTGAAAACCAAAAATACGGAAGTCTCAATACAACTATACCCAGATCCGGTGTCACTAACTCACGAACTACTAAAGAGTGCTAGAAACAAGTCAGAATAGAAGTACATTAATGTTTGTCTCGGTACAAGGAAAATAAACTAAAAGCATATAAGGGACTCCGGCCTGCGGACGCCAGCTAGGCTACCTCGAAAGTCCCTGGACTGAAGTCAGCTCCCGATTAACTACTGTTGTGGTCCAAAAGCTGCTCTGGTACCGTGATCTGTGCAAAAGAGCACAGAAGTGTAGCATCAGCACTACCGACCCCATGTGCTGGTAAGTTCATGGCCTAACCCCGGCGAAGTAGTGACGAGGCTAGACAGGACTACCAAACCAACCTGTGCAGTTTAATATATATATATATATATATATATATATATATATATATATATATATATGCAATAAAAGGAAAAAATATAAAAAATTAAACAGTTAAGAGGGAGGGGAGCATACTATGGGGGAAGTGCAGTCTCGATATAAAGTCAGCAATTTAAGCAAGAAACCGAACAATAACAATAATTAATGAGACAGGAAAATTAGAAGTTGCACGGCATCATCCTTTGTGCTTTTACTCTCATTCTCACCAAAAGAAATCAAATAAAGTGCACGGCATCAGTCCTTCGTGCTTTTACTCTCATTCCTCTTATATCATGGCATGGAATAACCCTTCGTGCAATTATAACCAAATCAGGGCACGGAACGTTCCTTCGTGCATAAATAATCAAAATATGACACGGAATGACCCTTCGTGTAAATATATTCAGAACATGGCACGGAATGACCCTTCGTGCAAATATAATCAAAACATGGCACAGAATGATCCTTCGTGCATTATTACTCTTTCTCACCCAAACAGTAATCACAACCAAAACGGGGCGAGAGGATAGACAAATAATAAAAAACATCCCGGCAAGGGAAAACACAATTAAACAGCTAAATCCTAGCAAAGGAGCAACAATAATAACCTTCACATCCCGGCAAGGGAGATAATCAATATACTCAAGCCATCTCGGCAAGGGATTAATCATATCTCTTTCTGTTTCCTTCATTTCTTACTCAATAGTCTTTTTATTGTTCGAGCCAACGATCCAAAGAATTTATAATTCATATTAATCCTCATGCTCTTCACATTACATAGAATTCATCAACTAACATGGAAGAGTCATAACAATATCAGAATAAGTACAAACAAGGACCCACGGTCATGCTAGACATCGGTGTATAGATAGTTAGATACTCGTCACCATGCCTATACACCGTACTCAACATTTAGCAATTAACAAACAACACTCTAATCCTATTTCCTCAAGCTAAAGTTAGATCAAACACTTACCTCGAATGCTCCAAACTCGACTCAATCCTCTAGTATAGCTTTACCCCTCGAATTCACCACAAAACCGCTCGAATCTTGCTACAAATTACTTGAATGTATCAATAAATGCTAATTGAACCAATTTGAATGCATAAAAATGAATTTTCCAAAGTTTTACCCAAAAATTTCCAAAATGCCACCGGGCTCACGTGGTCAAAATCCGAGGTTCGAACCAAAACCCGGTTACCCATTTCCCTACGAGTTCATATCTATGATTTATTTTGAAATCGGACCTCAAATTGAGGTCCAAATCCCCAAATTTATGAACACCTAGGTTCTACCTAAAATCCCCATTTTCACCCATGGAAATCTATGATTTTAAGATGAATACATGTTTAATGATGATAAAAATTGAAGAAGTTGAGTAAAAATTGACTTACAAATGATTTGGAGAAGATAGGTTTCTTTGAAAATCTCCTATGGAGTGTTTGAGTTGAAAGAATGAAGAAATGAGGTGAAAAATCCATCTAAGTATGAAAAATGCAGGCCTCAGATGTGAGAAATTGTAAATTTTGGGTTCGGCCAGAAATCCTGGGAATTGCGAACACAGTATTTGCATTTGCGAACACTGGAGGAAAGGGGGAGGTTCGCATTTGCGAAAACTATGTTGCATTTGCAACTGACCATCCTCGCATTTGTGAATGCCATCGTTGCATTTGCGACCCAAGCTGAAGCCCCCGTTTCTCGCATTTGCGATAAGATATTCGCATTTGCGATTTTGCTTTTATGAGAAAAACTTCGCAAATGCGAAGACACCAGACCTGACCTGCAATATTTTTCCAAAGTTCAAAAATGCAACTCGACACCTATTCAAAACTCACCCGGCCCTCGGCGCTCCAAACCAAACATGCACCCAACCTAAAACATATCGTACGGACTTACTCATGCGATCAAATCGCCAAAATAACATCATATACATAGAATCAAGCCTCAAAACACATGGTTTTCTTCTAAGTTTCATAAACTTTCAAATTTGGAACTTATAGTCCGAAACACGTCAAACGACATCCGATTTTAACCAAATTTCACAGAAAGTGCTTAAACCATATATAAGACTTGTACCAGGCATCGGAACCAAAATACGAGTCCGATACCATAGTCTTTTAACCAATTTTTATTTCCATTTTTTCTTAATAATTTTAGAAAAATAATTTCACAGAAAAATTCTTTTCTCGGGCTCTAGACCTCGGAATTCGACTCCGGGCACATGCCCGAATCCCGTATTATTCTACGTACCCTCCGGGATCGTCAAATCACGGGTTCGGGTTCATTTACCAAAAATATTGACCGAAGTCAACTTTAATCATTTTTAAAGCCCCATTTTGAAGTTTTTCACATAATTTAACATATAATCTTTCCGGCTACGCGTCAGGACTACGCACGCAAATCGAGACAAGTAAAAATGAGGTTTTCAAGGTCTCAAAAGCATGGGATGAAGAGAAAACAGATGATGACCCTTTGGATCGTCACACATAGTGACGAGTATCTATAAGTTAGTATCAAGCATGACCGTGAGTTGCAAAGTGAAATTGTTGCGTTCTTAATAAATACTACGAATGCCTAAGTTGTTGATTCTCTGTGTTGAGCAAGGATTATGATTATTCTCGTAAAAATTACTTATGATTGAGTATTGGTGCTAGTTGAGGAAGTTAGATGTTGGAACACGATTGGTTATAGTTGATTTTCCATTGCCGAGACGTATTTACTTATACCGTCAATGCCTTTGCTGGGATAGTGTTGTTTCTTTATTGATCCCTTGTCGGGACTTTCTTGGTGATTGGTGTTGAACTGTATATGTGGATCGGGTTGCACGCTGCAACAATATTATATGTAGATTTGGTTGCATGTCGCAACAATAATATAATTGGATCGGGTTGCACGCTGCAATAATATTATGTTTGGATCGGGTTGCACGCTGCAATAATATTTTTATGATTTGGATCGGGTTAAGCGTCGCAAAAAATAGATAATAAAAAGTGCTTATTGATTGGTTACGAGTTCCTTACTCTTTTGCTGTGAATTCTAAATTGTCCTTATGCTTTTCTCTTGAATTACTATTGATAAATGACATACCCCCGCATTATGTCCCCCTCCCATCTGTACTTGTTATTTATGTTTTATTTTCTATTGTATATTATATAACTGCACGGGTTTATTTTGTAGTCTGGTCCTAGGCTCGTCACTACTTCGCTGGGGTTAGGCCAGACACTTACCAACATATGGGGTCGGTTATGCTGATACTATACTCTGCATTGTGTGCAGATCTTGGAGCGGAAGCTTTTGGACGATAGCTTTAAGTGGCTGCCTTCAGTAGAGTCAGAGACCCTGAGGTAGTTTTGCAGGCGTCCGCAGGCCCCGACATTCTCTTCTATCCTTATATTATGTTTTCATTTATTTCAGAGATAGAATGTATCTTTCTTTTTAAACAATTATTTGTAGCATTCATAGAGAGTCCGTGATATTGTGATTTCGGTTCCGGATAAAGATGTATTTGGTATTGTTGTACTGGTTTTTGGCTAAGTTATCAAATTATATCTTCCGCATATATTTAATTATTGTTAATATTTCACTGTTGATTGCATGTTGATTTAAACTGTTAAAAAAAGGGCTAAACGGCTTGCTTATCTTTTACGAGTAGGCATCATCACGACTTGTGAGGGTGAAAAATTCGGGTCGTGACAGAACCGGGGGGGGGGGGGTT
>MU773768.1:59787-86687 GCA_026770625.1 Nicotiana glauca
GGGGGGGGGGGGATTAGTATTAGTTTTTGTTTTCTAACAAAATACTTGCATGTGAATATTCTAAGGTTTGAATAGTCATCTCATCGAAAGAGAATACATCGTCCAAGATAACGTGTAGAGGAGATTATATATCTATAACTCCTATTTTTCTTCTCTTTCTTCGCCTTCTTTGAAAAAATGGATTATGGATCACTTAATTCTTCCTAAATAGGTTTATGGAAGGAAAATATCTGAAATCTATATATTAGTTGATAAAATGGAACAATTGTAAACTAGCTTTGCATGTAGTTAATATGTTGATAAGAAACCCCATGATTCAATTTGTTCAAGTGAAGAAATACAGAGGCTAAGTGAAGAAGGAACGACATCGAAGTCATCTATAGAGTTTCCAAAAAACAAGGTATCTACTCGAAAATTTAGTTAGTTTATTATTTCATAACAAATAGAATTTAGACATTTGTATAGGATTTAATTATTCTTTCTGTTTTCTTTACGTAGCTTAATATTTTATAAATACATTATCTTCCATACAAAGTAATACACAGAAAATTTTCCTAGCTCTTCGTTTTACATTCCTTCATAGTATCAAAGCAATAGCTCGATTCTAGGATCAACCTCTTTTTCTTCAATTATCTGTCTCATATTTCACCATGTTTGATACTTTAGCAATATCTGTTATTCAATCTGCTCCTGGAAATGGTGTCAATTTAGATCCAAATCATCCCTATTTTCTTCATTCTTCATATGCACCTGGTATGAATATAGTCAATTCAGCTTTTGATGGAAGAAGTTTTCAAGATTGGGGGAGATCTATCCTCATTTTCCTCTCAACAAAGAATAAACTGAGGTTCATTAACATGTCCTGCACCTGCTGCCACTTCAAAGGACTACCAACCAGGAGCGGACCCACATTAACTAAACCCGCTTCGTAAATATTGTTTACTATATTTATTTGGAAATTAATTTTTTGAATAATAAAACTTGGTATAAGAATCAGCAATTGAACCCGCTTAACCAAAGTTGTGCCTTGGTCAGATAGTCCAAGCGGGGTCAACTAGTGATACTGATAACGTGTTCGAACTTGGAAGAGCATGTATAAAAGTCTAGACCTGCTTGTATAAAAGTCTGGATCCGCCGCTGCTACCAACCATGGAATAGAGCCAATGATATGGTAAAATTTTTGTTATTAAACTCACTATCAAAGGATATTGGAGAAAATGTTATTTACTCAATGTTTGCCAAAGATCTTTGGATCGGCTTGGAGCACAGGCTTGGACAATCAAATGGTGCTAAATTTGTATTACATACGCAAAAAGATATATGGGTTAGTGCAAGCTACAAATGACATAATATTACATACTCAAAGAGCAATATGGGTTAGTGCAAGCTACAAATGATATAACAGGATATTTCACTAAACTCAAACATTTATGAAATGAATTAAATTGACTAAACTATGATGTCAAATGCATATGCACTTGTGTTTGTGATGGTAAACAAAAATTTGAGAAGTTTTTGGAGAATGAAAGACACATTCAATTCCTTATGGGATTGAATGATGTCTACAGTCAAGCAAGGGGAAACATTCTAATGATAAGTTCATTATCAAACACCAACCATGCATATTCTCTTTTGCTCAAGGATAAAAATCGGAGAGAGGTTTATGCAAACCCTCTAATTTATATTGATTCCTCATCCTTCATGGTTGCTAATCAGAATAATTTTGCAGGAGATGAAAACTATTCTAAAAAATATGAAAAGCAAGCACAAAGGAATTTTTTGTTGTCTCAAAGATCAACAAATAACTTGCAAAAAATAGAACATAGCTCAAAGGAATACAATTTTCGAAGGAAAAGAAAATTAAATTTAACCCTAATGTTTCTTGTGTATACTACAAGAAGATAGGGCACTCTATAGGGTATTGCTATAGAATCATAGGTTTCCTTGATAATTTTGAATTTACCAATGCTAAAAGTAATCAGTTTCAAGTCAGGAGCACTGGGGTGTTTTCGGAGGAATAAGGAGATCATACCAACAATAGTTATAATGAAGAAATAAATCAACACCTTTCAAAGGAATAATTTTCATAGGTAATTCAGTTAATTAAGCAAGTTAAGGTGATTCAGAAAGTTCTACTTCATAAATTAATGCAAATATAGTTGCTGGTACTATTATCAAGTACACTGATTCTTGTTTTTCTTTTTTAAATTCCAACACTTAGATCATTGACTCAGGAGCATCAGAACAAATGTGTTTTGATTCAAATATTTTTATATAATTAACTTCACTACCTGTCCCCTTACATATATATCTTCCCAATTCTTTCAAGGTAATAGCCACTCAAATAGGAAAAATCTCAATCTTTCCTCATTTTGTCTTAGATAAATCCTACATGTACCTAGTTTCATATATAATATGCTATATGTTAATAGGTTTTGCATGTAGTTTTATTATATAATTTCACTCACTTTTTATTAATGTCTGTTGCAGGACCCTTTAATAAAGAGGACTCAAGCTATTGGTGAAGGAAGAGACGACCTATACCTATTGGAACCTAGTGATGGTAGGACTATTTCAGAGGACATTGTAGTTTCAGTTTCAAAATATAGTAGTTTTAATCATGTTCCAATATCTTTTTTTTAATCTGCAAGTGCAGTTTCTTATGTACATCTTTGGAACGTTAGACTTGGGCATTTGCCTTTTTCATCAATGAAGCATCTCAGTTTTATTTTATTTCCTCCAAATTCTAAATGTTTATGTGATATATGTCCTAAGTCTAGGAAAACTAGAGTGCTTTTTTACTTAGAGTCAAATCAAATTAAAGAGAGCACTTAAATTAATTCATGTTGATTTTTGGGGTCCTTACAAGGTTTCCATTTATAATGGTTTCAAATATTTTTTAACTGTGATAGATGATTACAAAGGTACATGGACCTTTCTGTTAAGTATCAAGAGTAATGCCTTTGTAATTTTGAAGATCTTTTTAACAATGATTGAAAGACAATTTGGGGTCAAAGAGCATAAAATAAGAACTGACAATGCAATTGGGCTTGAAAAAGGAAATCAAGAGGCTGCATTTCTTAGTTCTCAAGGGATACTTCATCAAACATCCTGTGTTGCAACACCTCAACAAAATGAGATAGTAGCATCTTTTGGCAATAGCACGGGAATTGCTTTTTCAATTACAAGTACCTATTCCCTTCTGGGGAGAATGTTTGTTAAATACCACATATTTGATTAACAGATTACCATCTAAAGTTCTTAAAGTTTATACACCTCGCTCAATTTTGTTCAATCATTCACTATCCTACCAATTTTTCAAGAGTTTTGGTTGTCTCTATTACGTGTTTACATTATCCAATGGGAAAAGTAAATTCGATCCAAGGACAAAATCTTGGGTATTTTAGGATATCATTTAGGGCGAAGGATACAAAGTGGTGGAAATAGATACAAGGAAGATTATTATATCTAGGGATGTTCACTTTTATGAAGACAAATTTCTCCTTACATCAAACATTTCATTTTCAGATTGTGTTATTCCTATTCTTACACTTTCAGATACTACACCAACATCTCTTCTTCAAGTCTTGAGCTGACTGATCCTATCATACCTAGTTATCCTAGTCCAACTAGGTTTTCATCACCTCGAGTTCCTCATTCTCCTACAACTAATACTTTTGTAATAGCTGATCCTATTATCTCCTAGTCCAGTCAGGATTTCATCACCTCACACTCCTCATTCTCCTGCACCTAATACTTCTAGACACAACAATACCCCTACACAGATCTTAGAAAATCAATCAGAGTTACTAAGTGGCCAATTCATTTGAAAGATTTTATCTGTAATAACATATACCTAACAAAGTTGACTTCTACCTACTTTTCCCAACATAGTAAGCCAAATATCTATTCTTTTGGAACACTCTCTCAACATAATGAGCAGATGATACAGTCCATTTAAGAAGTTCATGAACCTATTAATTTTTCTCAAGCATTTATACATCCGGGTTGGCAAAAGGCCATATCTACAAAACTTGAAGCTTTGAAAACAAACCACACTTGGGATGTGGTTCCCTTGCCAAGAGAAAAGAAGGTTTTACCTTGTAAATGAGTTTAATGTAAAACATAACTCATATAACAACATTGAGAGAACTTAAAGCAAGACTGGTTGTTCGGGGAGGGGAGGGGAGATATTCAGAGAGAAGGGATAAACTACACTAGGACTTTCTCTTTCGTAGTTAAAATGACTGCTATATGTTGTTTGTCACCAGTAGCAATCAAGAAGGGTTGGCCAATTTAGCGTGAACATTGTATTCTTACATGGAGATTTGCAAGAAAAAGTTTTTATGAAGTTCCCCTTAGGTTTATTCTCTCCTAGCCCAAATCATGTGTGTTTGCTCTTTATATGGTCTAAAGCAAGCTTTCCGACAGTGGTATGCTCGGGTTGCAGGGGCTTTGAGTTTTAAAGAATATTCGTCTTCGCTAAATAATTATTCTTCATTTTAAGAAGTGGGGTGATCTAATTTGCGTTGCCACAATTTATGTGGACAATATCATTGTTAGTGGAAACAATCAAGAGGAAATCATATCACTAATTTTTTTTCTTAATTCTGAATTAAAAGTCAAAGATTTAGGACATTTATATTATTTCTTAGGTATGAAAATTCTGATGGAAGCACATGGCATAATAATTTGTCAAAGAAAATTCACCTTAGATTTGCTGAAGGAGTTTGATGTTTCTGCTTTACCTTGTGTTTCTTCACCCCTCGAGTCATCCTCTAATTTATATGTAGATGAATGGCCTTTGCTTCAAGATCCTACTTTCTAATGACTCTAAGTTATATGTAGATGAATGGCCTTTGCTTCAAGATCCTACTTTCTACAAGCACCTTATTGGAAGCTGAATTATCTTACCCATACTTAACCTGATCTCTCTTTTGCTGTCTTGAAGATGACCAATATATGCAAAGTCCTTGACTTTCACATTTCTCGGCATGTTAAACTTCAATACTCAATTTGCTGGCTTCTTGTGACACATAATGGGTTTCATGCCCGGAGACTGGGAGATATGTGAGTGATTTCTATAGCACTCTTGGAGGTTCACCGATTTTCTAGAAATCAAAGAAACAAGCATTAATTTTCTTTGTCTTCCACTGAGGCGGAGTATCACTCCATGCACCGAGTAGTTACCAAACTGACTTGGCTCACTCGTCTTCTCAACGACATCTTTATTTCACCATCTTTGTCGGTACTAGTTATCCCTAATAGCAAAGCAGCGAATACATCGCTCGTAACTCTGTTTTTTACGAGAGGACGAAACATGTAGAACTAGATTGCCACTTCATCCGACAATAGTTCTTTTCAGGACTGATTACTCTCTTATATGTACCTTTATCGACTCAACTGCATATCTATTTACCAAATCGTTGTTAGTACCTTTACACAAATTTCTTCGCACCAAGTTGGGAGTAACTTTATTACCCTCCAACTTGAGGGGGATATTGAGAAAAAATCCAATGATTTATTTTGTTCAAGAGAAAAAATACCATGGTTATTGCAAATTAGTAAAAAAGAAAAGCCAAAATAATTGGGGCCGCCTGATATATAGGCATGAGTTGCCTAATACACATGCGACCTAGTGTTATATTATAGTAGTGTTAAAATAGCACGGTCTAACAAGTTTTCGGATTAGTCATTCAAAAATAGCCAGCGTTTATCAAGTCAATAAAAAATAGCCATTATTTTGCTGCAACAGAGACTGGTCCAGTATAATATACTGGAGTTAAGTGCACCTGTGTATGAACTTTCAGCATAACCGGTATACTTTTCTGGCTCCAGTATAATATAATGGAGACTGGAGCACCGGTGCTCCAAACTCCAGTATATTATGCTGGATCGGTATATTATACTGGAAATCCAGTATATTATGCTGGAGTATTTTTCCAGATTTTAAATAATATTTTCGTTCAGATTTATTTTTACATGAAAAGTGGCTAAATTTCGATTACTTTTGAAATTGTGGCTATTTTTGAATGACCCCTCGTAAATTGACTATTTTTGAATTTCACTCCGTACTCCATCTCTTCAAAATTGGGGTCATTCTGCTATTTACAGAACTTGTGGGGAATATATTTTTCCTCCTCTTTTATTCTTCACACAGTAGTGTGTTTTTTCCTGTCGTCCTTTAGCTCCCCAGCCGTATTTCCTCCACCGCCACTGTATTTCTTCCACCGCCGTAAGTTCCGCCGCTGTATAAATCAATCTAATTAGGTACGTTCTATTTGCTATATATTATTTAGCAAATAAGTAAATTTATTGCAGGTGTATTTATTTGAATGAAAAAAGCTTCAAATTTTTTTTTTTAAATTTAGTAATAAATGGCGCATAGATTGTTGAGAGACGCAGAAGCAGATGGATGGGAACGATCTGATTTTCCGATTATTTGTGAGTCTTGTCTTGGAGATAGTCCTTACGTACGAATGGTAATATTTTTAACTTTTTGTTTCCGTTAAATTTTCTTTTTGTTGAGTTTAAGTTCTATGCACGGTGTGATTGGTCCTTCTTTCTGGTTAGTGAGGGAGATTTAGCAACTTATTTTGTGCTAAATTTCTCCTAATTTTTGAGCTTCTCCATCCAAATCTAGTTAATTTTGGTTTTAAAAGGTCACCTTTTTGTGATTTACTTCTTGTGCATCGGAAGGTATTTTACATTTATACCACCAACTGAGACAAAACACCATCTGCCTAAGCTTTGGTAGGCAGGTAACCGTGTGCTAGCGGAGATAGTACCTAGTGGAATATTCGAGGTGCGCGCAAGCTAGCTCCGATATCACGGTCATAAAAATGAAGTAGATATAAAACAGTGTGCTAGCAGGGAGAAAACCAGCATGAAAGTTGGACATAAATTTGGGACCTATTCTTCCCATGTTCTCCTTAACCGCTTGGGCAAGGTGGCAAAAAGATTAAAGAGAAAAAGCTTAAGTAGACTTTGAAAAAGAACTTGCTGAAGTTATCTTCTTTTTTGTTTGTGTTTTTTGTGGTAACCAAGAAATCCGTTGGGTCTATTTTGAGTCTTCGACATTCTATGGATAATGCGTCTGCCCTCTATACTTCTCCACTTATATACTAGACTTGGTTCACAAGCAGGGATTCAAACTTGTGATGTGCACCTACCACACATCCTGTGTTTTACTAACTTGAGGAAGTTATCTGCCTTATTTAGGTGAATATAGCATTATTACATTGATATAACATCCAGAAGTAAATTTCTGTGTATTTGGGATTTTGTATATGAGGAATCAGGGTTGCAGAGAACTAAGTTTTCCGTCAGCAGTTTTATTGATGATGGAACAATTTGTTACTCACAGAAGGATTTGCATTTCTACTTGGTAAAACTAAAATAAGAAGGGCAGCTTTATTCAAATAAGGAACTAGAAAGTGTAATTTTTGATATCAAATCGAACTTCCAAGGTCATAGTGTCGTTCTTTTAATCACAGTGGCCCAAGGGATTTTCATATGCCTCAGTTTAACACACGAGTGATTATAACGCGTGGGGAAGCTGGCTGCTCATATTTAATAGAGACAACAAGTTAATTTTTTTTCCTTAAGTCATAGGGGAAGAACAAGTGATCTTAATTTCATAGAGGAAAAGGTTGCTGACCCTCATTATAGTCCTTGTATAATGATTATTGATTGAGGTTATATACTTCCTTGGATCACATTCTTAACATAATGGATTCTAAATTCAGTTTACATGTTGTTAACGAAGGAGTAAGGACAACTTCTCTAAATTTAAAGTTGTATCCTGCTTTATTGCTTCTGCTAGCCTTTCTATTGTCAGAAGGTCAGTCTTCTTCATACAAGTAATAGTGATTAACCTGAGTTTTATGATGTGGTTACTGCTGCTCCCTTATTGTCAATCACCTTTTCCTTTCCATGCTTAATTATTGATTATTTTGATTTTGCCATTGTTTCCTTACAGACAAAAGCAGATTATGACAAGGAGTGCAAGATATGCACACGGCCCTTCACAGTGTTCAGATGGAGGCCTGGTCGGGATGCAAGATACAAAAAATCTGAGATCTGTCAGACCTGCAGCAAATTGAAGAATGTTTGTCAAGTTTGTCTTTTGGATCTTGAGTATGGTTTGCCAGTTCAGGTCCGAGACACTGCTCTCAGTATCAATTCGAATGATGCAATTCCCAAGAGTGACGTTAACAGGGAATATTTTGCGGAGGAGCATGACCGCAGGGTATGTGAAGTTTTAACCGGAAGCTTATTTTTTGTTATAACATGCATGTGTGCACCACCTGCACATTCACAGTTTACATGCATAAAAAGATCATACTTTTGTTCAAAGTTTACTACTGAAGACATCTGCTTGTTCCTATACTATCACTGAACAAGTTTTTACTGGTAACTTTGACGGTGCAAAAGTGGATTAGCTTATTTGAGAATTTGCTGAATCTTTGAGCCAATATTTTCTTTTAGCCCAGAAATGATTTATTGGGGTTGTGTTATTATTGGGTTTTCTTCCTTCCTCACCGCTAGGGAGGAGTACATCATTTGCTTCAGCCAAAACTGTTGTATGCTAATCCTCAGCATTTTCTAATTTTTTCAATCTGACTTACAAATATTTCTGACCAGGCGAGAGCAGGGATTGACTACGAATCTTCATTCGGGAAAGCTCGTCCAAATGACACTATTTTGAAGCTCCAAAGAACAACTCCATACTACAAGAGGAATCGGGCACATGTTTGTAGTTTCTTTATACGTGGTCAATGTACAAGAGGTTTGGAGTGCCCTTATAGGCATGAAATGCCCGAGACTGGGGAGTTGTCACAGCAAAACATTAAGGACCGTTATTATGGGTATGTGCAACCTAATCTTTATCCTGTCAATTTGAATGCTATTCGTTTTCTTTTTCAATGCTCATTTGACTCTGTATATGTCTAGTCCGCATGTAGCTTTTCTGTTTTGTATTTAGAAGTAGACATAATATTGATATTTAATCTCCTGTGTCAACTGTCAATATACAACAACAACATCGGCCTAGTATAATCCCACAAGTGGGATCTGGGAGGGTAATAGGTACGCAGACCTTACCCCTACCCCGAGGGGCAGAGAGTCTGTTTCCAGGAGACCCTCGGCTCAAGAAAGCAACAAAAGACGATATATTAGTACCATCAATAGAATCATAATAAAATAACAGCAATATAAGAAATACAAAATAGATGGAAGGTCAACTGTCAATATGTGCCTTCTAAATATTGGCTGTTTAGAGTATATTCCCTTGTAACTTTGGTGGTCTATTCCTTTTTGTCTGTACTATATTCATCCCAGTGAACACCCAATAAATATAAAATAGCTTTTTCAAATCCTCGCACTCTTTCCAACCATGGAGTTTAAAAAGAAAATAAAGGTTTTGCTTGTTCATACTCTTTGTTGAAGACTCTGTTGCATAATTTTTAGAAAAAAAACAAAATATTTTTTCCTAAAACCTCGTCCAATGTTAATATCTAATAAATAAGTAATCTAGCAATCCCAAATCTAATAATAAGTATTAGTTAGGTTCTATTTGTACTAGGAACAAAAAGGACTTACAAGATGGATGGAAAGAGTTTTGATAATGGGCTTAATCAGGGAAACTACAGATAGAAAAGAATATCCCTATCCTAAGGATCCGTCATCCAAGGAATGAGCTTCTCTAGAGACAAATCCCGTGGACTGCACTCGGGCAACAGCAGCTGATTCAACAGCCATTCTGGCCTTTTCTTTTGTTTTAATCCTTCGCTAGTTCTGAACCAATGGAGATGAAAGTAGTTGCTTGATGACACATGTGGTTAACGACTATGTTTCCTTGATGTTGATGATGCATAGCTGAACTTGCACCTGCGCCTCAATATAGTCTCGAGACTAGGCCACATTTTTTCCTAATTTTTAATGTTACCACAACAAATATCTCTGTCCAGGTAAAAGACCATTCACATTCTCAGTTGAGAAGATTTCATAGTGAAAAATCACAGACATTTAACCTTAATTTGCTCGCCTATTAGTCATAACCTCGCATTAGTGTTAATGATCTTTTTTTCATTTATTTATCAAAGTCAGTGCTAATGATCTTTTGGTTTCCTTAATTCCTATATAAGGAACCTTCGGAAAATCAGACACCATAATAAACTTCCATACCTGGCACCCTTAACGAGTTTATGTAGCATTCATGTCAAGTATATCAGAGAAGGTGTGACTAGCAAGGTCACCCTAAAACCCTAGTTCGCCTTCTAGATTAAGTTAGGCAAGATTGGAAGGATCCATTTTTTCTCAACTCTAAGCAGCTAGTGCCATACCATTTTACGTCTTTGAAATGCCCACCTGTTCTTGTCTCTTTAGGTTCTCATCGTGACTAGATTAATGACATCTTGTTGAATGCTCTCTTTCCTGAAGATTTGTTGTCCTAATGATCTTCATTAACTTAAAAGAGCTATATTACTATCTTATTCATGTTTTTGGCTCATGTTGTGGCTCAAGAATTGTTGCCATTATGTTACCTGCAATGCTTGCAGAGTTAATGATCCCGTGGCTATGAAGCTACTTAATAAGGCAGGTGAAATGCCTTCATTGGAGCCCCCAGATGATGAGAGCATTAGAACCCTCTATGTGGGTGGTGTTGATGCAAGAATCAGTGAGCAGGATTTAAGGGACCACTTTTATGCACATGGAGAAATCGAGTCCATTAAAATGGTGGTGCAGCGTGGTTGTGCTTTTGTAACCTACACGACAAGAGAAGGTGCAGAGAAGGCGGCTGAGGAACTAGCGAACAGGCTAGTGATAAAAGGCTTGAGACTGAAGCTTCTCTGGGGGAGACCACAAGCTCCTAAACCAGAGACTGAGCTGTCTGATGAAGCAAGACAGCAGGCTGCAATATCACACAGTGGATTGTTGCCCAGAGCTGTCATATCACAACAGCAGAATCAGCTTCCTCCACCACCAGGCACACAGGAACAATCCCCACCAATGCCATACTTCAACATTCCGCCAATGCCTCAGCAAGAAAGAGCATATTATCCGTCAATGGATCCTCAAAGGATGGGTGCCGTAGTTCCATCTCAGGAGGGGGCTTCTAGTTCAGCTACGGGGTCAGGTCCTGAAAACAAGAGTGGTTCTGAGAAACAACCACAAGGACAGCAGCATTATGCGTATCCACCGGCACCCCCACCTCAAGGTCAATTTTACCCGCCTTACTATCCACCCTATGGCTATATGCCTCCACCACCGCCTCAACATTATCAGCAGTATCCCCTGCCTTATCAAGCTGCCAGACCTCCACCACCTCCTGCTGGTGAGCAAGCAGCTTATCAGCAGAAGCCTCAACCAGCAGTACCGGCAGCACAGCAACCTTAATTCTGTTTTATCCAGCTACTCCGATCAAGAAGAATCTATGTAAACTGACGTTTTATATTTTCAGTACTGCAAAAAAAATTATTACTATGTGAACCATTTGAATTGAGTATTTGATTCTGTTCTGCTAATGCAAATTTCTATTGTATTAGGTGCCTCTGTTGCAGTCGTTCATTTCTCTTCATGCTTGATTCATTCTCTCTATACTCGTCTCCTTCAGCCTTAGAACCGAGACTAACTGCAGTTTCTCATCATTTTTCTGAACTTCACATTCTTACTATATGTTCGAAAGTTTATTCTCGAGTTTCCTGCTATTGGTCCATGTTCATTGGGAAATAAAAAAAAATTTCTCACTGAATTTGGAACCTCTATGTCTTAATATTGAGACACGGCTAGTTAAGTAATGTAGTTTGGTTTATGCACGGGGGTATTTGGACAAGTTTGTTGCACCTTACTACAGGAACAGGGAATTGACATAATATAGAACTTATACAAGGGCAGCCTGGTGCACTAAGTTTTTGTTGTGCTCGGGATTCGGGTAAAGGCCGAATCATAAGGTCTATCTTATGCAGCCTTACCCTGCATTTTTGCAAGATGCTGTTTTTCCGACTTGGCGACAACTTTACCAGTTACGTCAAGGTTCTGCTTCACACTTCTCATATTTAAATATTATACTAGAAGATGAAATCATTCAATCTTAATCCTATTACGATATATACCATGATTTTGGCCCTATTGATTGACAGCAAGCTAAAAGGGTAAAATGTTGGTAACATGATTAGTCACGAGACTACTTTAGGGAACCAACATACCAGAATCTGCTAAACCCCAAAATTTTTATGGTCCACACTCCTAAATTCACCAACTTCCAAGGCAAAAGAACAGAAGATAGCGAACAACCAGAAATATTATCCTACGTAATGGTTAATGTATTTTATATGGTTCACGAGAAGTTTGAACTCAAGGAAGTGTAAACTTTGAAAATCATGATTCAATTTCAGTATAGACAAAAAACGCTAGGCCTCTTTATCCAAATACCAGTGCTGGTAGGAGATAACGGTTACTCGGTAGAATAGTTGAAGTACGTGCAAGATAGCTTAATACTAGATTTCCAATGGACTCGATAGCAATGCGCAGCTGGCTTTATAGTAGATACCCGATAGATTCTGATGGATTATAATAAGCAGCGGAAGCAATCCCAGTATCAAAATCACATGTAATCTAGACAACTAGCATAAACGGGATTTCACGGGTTACCTCTTGAAGCGTGAACATATCTCTTCTACCACGTGAGCCTTCAGTTCCATAACTTCTCAATGGAATCTCCATCAACCGCNTGTAATCTAGACAACTAGCATAAACGGGATTTCACGGGTTACCTCTTGAAGCGTGAACATATCTCTTCTACCACGTGAGCCTTCAGTTCCATAAATTCTCAATGGAACCTCCATCAACCGCACAATCGTGATCCTCGAGCGTTCCACGGTCTTCTACTGTGTTACTCAAATAATACCGGAAATAGTAATTTCGTGTGGGCAAAATTTCTAGGAAAACTTGACTGAAAATTTCAGCCACCATCTGCCTATTCCTCTAGGTGGAAACCTTATGTATTTATAGCACAAGTTTTAAGGGTTAAGACCCTTTTCCAAAACCTGTTGGGTTTTCTTTTCCACCAGAAAAAGGATTCCTTTATTTCCTATTATTTAGGTACAATAGGGACCACAGAATTTAATTAACAAGGCTTCCAATTATGGAATTAATTTATAATTTTCGAAATTAATATCCACTATAATTAATTACGAATTATTCCACTAAAAATTCGTAATTGCACTCCTTATTCAATTTCGAAATTCATCTATTAAATCTTATTTAACTCCCATATTAAGATTCAGATACTAATCAATTAAATTAAATTAATGACGATTTAATTTATTAATTATTTCCTTTAGACTTTCGCTTAACTTATTTCATGTGTCGGATACAAAATCCACCGGCCGCGTTTATACATAAAAACTTATAAGCTTTCATAAAGGTGTATCATCAATCTCTAAACCGAGACATGGATTCCATCAACTAACTATTGCTTTGCCAATGTACATCATTATTATCCAATTTACCGGGCATATTGACCCACGAAAGAATCTCGCCTTTTAATAAATCAAAATAATAATAATGTACACAGCTAATAATAATTATATCAAGATTAAGAGTATAAGTACATTTAAATGGCTAGAGAGTTTATTTTATTAAGTCAGTATAAAATACTTATCTCTACTTAGTCCGTTCAATACATACAAAATGTACTAGCACATGAAGTTGGAATTAAACCATTCCTATAATCAAGATAAACTATATTTAATCTTGTACTACAATCATTCCGGATGGGTTGTCCAATTCCATCATTAGATTGTGAACTTAAACTTTATACTTATAAGAACCGATGATTTAATCTTCCGTGTATAAGCTAAACTCTATACACTAATTCATCTACTATATAAGCAAAGGACACAGATTAATATATGATCTATTTAAAACTTTATTAAAACTGAATAAACTATTGTTTCATAATAAATATTATATCTAAACCAAACCCATGATTAATAGTATATATTCCAACAGATTCGACATCAAATATATAGAGGAGCTCAACATCCACAAGAAGTTTGAATAGGTTATATATATATATAGACTGAAGGCTCTTTCTACGCATTTTCAATCTTCCTGCCACCTCTCTATGAAGACAAAATCTTAATCTATATTTATGGTGAGAGATGACTCTCCTTTTTCTTATATATAGTTGTACTTTGAGGGCCGTTTGGTACTAGGAATAATGAATAATTAATTTTAGAATTAAATTTAAAATGAGTTTATTTCATATTTGATTTGGATAAAATTATAGTATAATTAAATTCGGAATTAATTATCCCAGGATTGTAGTGGTTATTTACCCCTATGAAAGGTGGAATAACTAATCCCGGAACAATTAATCCTGGAATAACTTATTTCCAACCCAACGTCTCCGAAGATAGAGTTTGTTTTCTATAGAATATTGCATAGTTTTTAGTAGTTTGTGTTTGTTAGGCTTTCAACATATTTGCAGACCTCTAAATCATATTGGGGACATGTGAGAGCTAGTGCACACATGTGACGTTTCTTCTACTTTTATTTTCAGTCTGGATTTTAATCACATGAAAGCTTGGCTGTTTTCCCTACGTAAATTGACCACAAACCACTTAGTTTTGCTATATTTGTTTTCTTGTTTGTTAATTTTAATGGATTTAAATTTAATATATACACTGACAATGTAAATTTTTTAATACTATTAATATATTTTAACATATGATAACTGATTAGTTAAGCATTTTTTCAAGTTACTATTTAATATTTATCATAGAGATTTGTAATTCTTCAAACTCAATTTTAGTGTATTTTTTGCAAATTCACTCTGTTATTAGAAGACCTTAGTTTAAGAAAACAAAAACAGAAAATTCCGAGCCCACAAGTTTCTTGTATGTCCTTACAACAACAACAACAATAACATATCCAGTATTATCCCACATTGTGAGGTCTGAAGAGGGTAGTGTGTACGTAGAACCAGGGGCGGATTTAGGGGGGTGGAAGGGGGTTCCCCCTTCGGCAAAATTACACGGTATATAAGGCAAAATCTGTTTTTTACCTCTATATATTAAGTTTTGAACCCCCTTAACACAACCAAAAAATGTGGTTTAGTGGTCAAGGGGGTTCAAAACCTTCATAAGGTCATAGGTTCAATTCCTACTAGCTACAAAAAAAGGTATTTGAACCCCCTTCGTGGAGATCCTGCCTCCGCCACTGCGTAGACCTTGCCCACAAGTTTCTTGTATGTCCTTAAAGGAATTTAATCCTCTCACAATTGCCTAAGGTTTTAGTAATTCCTCTCAGGGTAGAACAGAATAACTATTTTGTGATAGCGCCACTTCAAATCATAGAACTTTGATGAACTCAAATGGCGGAGCAAATCACACAAAATGCTTACGTTTTTGCTTTGAAACAATGCAGAAAATAGAATGGAGAGATTTTCAAATTCAGTGGTGGAAAAAATGAGGCCAAACCTCTCTATCTATAGTTAACAAAGTTGAGGCCCAACAAGTGCAAATGTGCCTGTTTGTTTAAAGAGGTATCTATTCGATAGAAAGTTTGAATTTCTGTTAAAACGGAATATTTGGTTGCGAATTTGATCTTTGGAAAATAATGCCGCGAAATTCCAAATTATTATTTTTCGCGCAAAAATATTAGGAAAGGAAATATTAAATGACGAAAAAGAAAAATAAATTTGGTCCAAAAAATTATCAATCAAGCCGAGCAATGACGACAACACGAGGCTTGCTCTCTTCTCAACTCTTTAAAAGCTAGAAGAAGTGCTTCTATATATAATCACAAGAATTTTCCTTTTCCTATCCAATAAGGGACAAAGTTCTTTTGTAAAAGAGACCCATTTAAAATTTCATTTCCTACCATTTTCTATTTACGCCTCTTTCGTTTTAATTAATAAAACCCAACACACTCTACCTCCGTATGTTGGGTCAATTTTGATTAGAATTTATGCAGCCTACTAGTGGGCTTTATAGCTTTTAGAGTTTGAACTCGAGACCTCTACTTAAACGTGAAAGAATTTTTACCATTCAACCACATCCCATAGTGGTGTATAGTAAAATTTTTGCTATCAAAGACTGTTAATTTTTGTAGTGTCTTTTCATGCAGAGAACATTGTGAAAAATACCCATAGAATTCTCCAAATCTTAAAAGTTTCCAACAGTCTATAAATTCCTCAGCTGACATTCCCAACAACATAAACCATCAAACATCACATTTTGTTTTTTGGTTCTCTCTTTTGGTCATTATTGCATTATATTCTTATCAACAAAGAACAAAATGGAGAAGAAGCTTAGATTAGTGCTACTCCCTCTTCTAATAATGTTTCTTCTTGTTGGAACCAATGTAAGTTATTATTTTACATATATCCATTAGCTTCTCCTACCCTATAATAAGAGAGAAATTAGAGATCTAAAGTTAGTAGATTCAGAATGAACGTCATCTTATTATAAGTGTATATTTTAACTTTTTTTATATATGTATACATAATTCGAGTCGAAAAAATGAGTTTAGTTGAACTGACACAGAACCGATCCTAAGTCCGTCTCTGTCGACAACATCATTTCCCTCATCTCAAAGTTTTACATTCAATTGTTTATTTTACAATTTTTTTTTTCATTTTTTTTAATTGATATTTCGCATTTGTATGATTATCAGGCAAAAATAACAAAGACTCTAGCACCTCAACCTCAACCTCCCAACACTTCTCCGTTGGTGAGTCATGTTATTATGAGGATGAGAGATCAAGAGAAATCTGAATTCCCAATTTTTTTTTTTGTTTTTTTTTTGTTTGAAGTTGCAATTTCTTACTTATAAAATTAAATTTTTCTTCTTGCAGTATGGTACTACTCCTGGTAGTCTCCATCCACAAGGTATTAAAAATGAGTTCTTTTTTATATTATATACTAAAAAATGGATGAATTAATTCTTGCATTTGGTATATTTATGATAGCTACCATGTGCAAAAAAGAAGTAAACATAACAAGAAGCCAATTAGATTCAACATATAGATATATACATAATTTTTTTAAACTTGTCTACACAGTATAGTGGAATTTTGATTCCTTCTCAATCAAAATGTCATGTTATACCCACCAATCGATGTTGTGTAGCAGATGGGGCTGCTCTTTTCTTAACCAGAGGTCTCAGGTTCGAGCTTGGGTATAAAAAAATTCTTAGTAGGGAGCGCTTTTCTCATAATGGGGCCCTACGCGACGCGAATCCGAATATAGTCAGACTCTAATGCGGAAACCGGACACCGAGTAAAAAAAGAAGAAGAAAGTGTCATGTCATACCATACGAACTTAAATAATTTTAGTTATTTTTGGCTACATTTGCAGAATGTCTACCAAGATGCACATATAGATGTTCAAAAACACAATACAAGAAGCCATGCATGTTCTTCTGCCAAAAATGTTGTGCAAAATGCCTTTGTGTTCCTCCAGGGACTTATGGGAACAAGCAATTTTGCCCTTGCTACAATAACTGGAAAACTAAGAGAGGAGGCCCTAAATGCCCTTAATTTTAACATGTTATAGCAGATTGTATGTTTTATTTTCAGATTATTAGTTTCACTTATTACGAATAATTTCCTGTAATTTTACTTTAAGTGACGGAATAGTGTTAAAATTCTTTTACAATGTTAGTGTATGGAAGTTAATTTTCTTTTTTTAAAGTTTTATATTGTTCCCAAGGACCAGTATTGGAAATTTTGAATTATCAGATAGTAATATTTTGTGGGCTATGAAGTAGGAAAATTTCATTCTTTTAGGATATAAAATTTCAATTTTAATGATTTAGCACTTATGAATAAGAGAAAATATAACGCCAATGAATGGATAAATGTTATCATGTTAATGTTAGACAATGAATTGAGAGCACACTTTTACTTAATCATGTCGACGGCTACCTTATTATAATAGTCTTAAGTTACGCGCTCTGTGCGTGTGTCCTATATGTTTAACTTTTAAAATAAAAATTAACAAAAATGTAAAATTTATTGAAAATGATGACTACTAAATATTTATTTAGCTGGTTCAATGAAGAAAGTATTCCTTTCATAAAAATTCATATTTTTGAGGACTTTATAGAAATATCTTATAGAAGAATATTATTATTTTTATAACCTAATACATAAATAAACAAAAAATTATATAAATACAATTATCAACAAAGATTTGTCAAATAAGATAAATTAAAAAAATTAAATTTCTCTGCCATTTTGGGAATGAAGAGATTGTGTTATGCTCACAGAGATAATTGATAAGGGAGAACGTAAAGTCTAAACGGCTTGTAGTTTTTACTGCAAATAATTTAATAAAGGACGTAAGGGGGTTGTCATTTGTAAACTAATAATAACAACAACAACAACAATAATAATAATAATAATAATAATAATAATAATAATAATAATAATAATAATAATAAATGACAACTCGTTTAGAATATAATTTAAATTCTATTGTTTCCTCCTTATTTCTTCAAGTTTGTATTTTTACGAATATGACTCTTAATACTATTATAATCAATTTTGCCATATGCTAATGCTATCTTATCAAAACAAATTTATGTATCTATAAGATTTTTTTAATTAAATAGAAAATAATTTTCCTTATATTCCGGACCTTCCCCAGACCCCCCTGTCCTCTCACAAGAGTGAGTTGCTCTAGTGGTGAGCACCCTCGAAGTTGTTAGTTCGAGTCACCTCAAGAGCAAGGTGGAGAGTTCTTGGATGGAGGGATACCAAAGGTCTATCAGAAACAGCCTCTCTATCCCAGGGTAGGGGTAAAGTCTGCATCGCACTACCCTAAAATAGCCTTTTTATCCCAGGGTAGGGTTAAGGTCTGCGTACACATTACTCACCCCAGACCGCACTAGTGAGATTATACTGGGTTGCTGTTGATGAATATGAAAAATTAATTAAATTGATTCTAGTTAATTAGTTAATTCAAACGCTTAATTATTATTTGTTCACAACATTGAAAGAAATTATTATTTTTTGTTGATTCACATTCTTCGTATTAGCTCATGATAATATGCTAGAATTTCACGTAATTGGATATGTTACACCCCTGCTTTGGTGTGTTTTTAGGTGTTTTCAATGTTGAAAGAAGACCAATTAAGCTTAATTGTTAAAGTTTGTTACGTAGGAAGCCAAAAATGAAGATTTGAGGTGATTTGAGCATTAATGAAGCTAAAAGGCAATTTCTGAAGAAAAAGAAAATCGTACCGAGACAGTGATGTAACTTCAAAAAGCACAGGAAAATCTGAAAAACTCAAGTAGACCTTGTGCGAAGCACAGCTATAGCACAACGACAAATTTGCTTGCGTTTTATCTTGAGGGGAAACTTAGTCAATTGGCTTAGAGACGTTATATAAAAGCTTTCAACCATTATTTCAGTCACACGCTTGACTTGAGAAGACAAGAAACTCCATTGTTGAAGCAAAGTTGAGCCTGAAAGATCCTCAAGTTCATTCAAGAAGACGATCGAAGAGTTTCTCTCTACTTTTCTATCTTTATTTCTATGACTATCGGGTTGACAATGGTTTATGTATTTTCGAGTAGTGTTATGAGTAGCTAAACCCATCATCTAGGGTTGATGGAACCGTTGTTGGATGAAGTCTTGATTGTGTTTTGATATAATTGAGCCGTTATTGCTCTTTAATTGTTCAACTATATGTTTCTTGTGATTAATTGAAGGGCCCTTGATTAATCGTGTCTAGTTACTTGTGTTGCTTGAGAAAGAACACTTTATTAGATTGTTATTAAACAACGTCACTTTTGAGTAAGTTAACATATTGATTACTTGAATTTAAAAGCAAGATTAGAGATAACGAAGCTTTGGTGTGATATTTATGAGTTGTACAAATCATCAACTAGAGTAATTCGAGAGAATACTTCTAGTAAATTATCGTAATTGATCGAGAGTGTCACGATCTGGATTTCCCACTATCGGGATCGTGATGGCGCCTACTCGTGGTAGCTAGGCAAGCCAACTTAATTACCGTTTCCATTACTAAACAATTATTTTAACAGTTCATAGCATCAATATAAAATATTAATTCTAATGAGAATAATAGCGGAAGTCTGTCTGATAAATACGAATCCAAATGCGGAACAGTCATTAAAACCTCTACCCAAGATTTGATGTCACATTACTCACGAACTACTAAAGATGTACTAAAAACAAGGGTCTGAAAGAAATATATAAGCTGTCTGTCTCGAAAACAATGAGGTAACAGTCTAATAAGAAAAACATAGAGAAGAGACGCTGGGCCTGCGGACGCCTGCAAGGCTACCTCGGTCTCGTATAAATGAAATCCTGCTCTCGTACTAATATTGTTGCTGCTGCTCCTCAAAACCTGGACCTGTGCAAAAATGCACAGAAGTGTAGCATCAGCACAACCGACCCCATATGCTGGTAAGTGTCTAGCCTAACCCCGGCGAAGTAGTGGCGAGGCTAGACTGGACCCCATATAAACCTGTGCAGTTATAAATATACAACGGAACATCGAATACAAGGCAATTAACAACATGGGAGGGGGAAACATGCTATGGGGAGATACAATATCAACAATAACCAAACTAGAGCAACTTAGACTCACAATGAATAAGAAATCAGTACTCAATACAAACACATGGCATCAATAACTGTTGCAGCGTGCAATCCGCTCCACAAATATCACTGTTGCGGCGTGTAACCCGCTCCACAAACATCACTGTTGCGACGTGCAACCCGCTCCACAAATATCACTGTTGCGGCGTGCAACCCCACCCATACCATTTATCAAGTATTACTGTTGCGGTGTGAAACCCGATCCATACCATTTATCAGGTATCACTGTTACGGCGTGCAACCCGACCCATACCATTTATCAGGTATCACTGTTGCGGCGTGCAACCCGACCCATACCATTTATCAGGTATCACTGTTGCGGCGTGCAACCCGACCCTCATATATCATTGTTGCGGCGCGCAACCCACTCCTCAATATCATTCAATAGTCTGACTCTTCAAACAACAGTCACAATTAAGGGACATAACAATAAGCAAACATTTGACAAAAATTCCGGCAAGGGAGAGAAACCAATAAGTTCAACCAAACGTCCCGACTAGGGAATAATCAACACGCTTTCTCTTTTTCTTACTTCTCTTATCTTATAATTCACTCTACCATTTTGAGCCAACGCTCCAAAGAATCAAGTTCTTTCATATACTTTCAATATCACAACTCGAGCCAATGCTCCTAGGAATCAAATGATCCTATCACCGTTCACATGTTATTCACAACATCTAGCAATTCTCCAATAGATATGAAGTTCACAACCAATTCATGATAATCACATTATAAGGATTCACGGTCATGCTAGACACCAATGTATAGATACTCGTCACCATGCCTATACATCGTACTCGATCACATAGCAATTAGCAACAAGACTCAACTTCTATTCCCTCAAGCTAGGGTTAAACCAAACACTTACCTCAAAGCCTTGAAATCCACTTAATCCTCAACTATTTCTTTACCTCACGGTTCCACCTCCAATTCGCTCGAATCTAATCACAAATTATTCAATTACTTTAATAAACACTATATGAATCGATTTGAATGCATAAAAATAATTTTCTCAAGTTTTTTCCAAAAATTCCAAAAATGCCCCTCGGCCCACGTGGTCAAAACCCGAGGTTCGGACAAAAATCCGATTACCCATTTCCCCGTGAACTCAAATATGTTATTTGTTTTGAACGGACCTCAAATCGAGGTCCAACTCCCCAATTTATAGAAAACCTAGGTTCTACCCAAAAATCCCAATTTCACCCATGAAAATCCTTGATTTCAAGTGAAAAATATGTTTAATGATGTTAAAGATTGAAAGAATCGAGTAAAAATCAACTTACAAGTGATTTGGGATGAAGTTTGCTCTAGAAAAATCGCCTATGGGATTTGGGTTTTGAAAGAATGGTGAAAAATGATGAAATTTCGACTATGTATAAAAATTGCTGGGCTGCGGATGCAAGTTTGGGAAATGCGACAATTTAGTTCGCATTTGCGAACTTGGGTCTGGGGGGCAGGGTTCGCTTTTGCGAACTTTTGATTGCATTTGCGATCCGGCCCAGGTCCCCTTGATTCGCATTTGCGAGGAAAAGATCGCACTTGCGATCCCATGCAGAAATCCTCAGCTTCGCAATTGCGATTCAATGTTCGCATTTGCGAACGCGCAATTGCGAGCCCCATCTTTGCATTTGCGAAGATCACAGAAGCCAGCACACCAAATTTTCAAAAATATGAGAAATGCAACTTGTGGCCTATCCAAAACTCACCCGAGCTCTCGGGGCTCCAAACCAAACATGCACACAACCTCAAAAATATTCTACGGACTTGCTCGCGTGATCAAATCGCCAAAATAACATCATTTACATAGAATCAAGCCTCAAAACTCATGATTTTTCTTCTAAACTTCATAAACTTTCAAACTTGGAACTTATAGTCCGAAACACGTCAAACAACGTCCGATTTTGACCAAACTTCACAGAAAGCGCTTAAACAATATATAAGACTTGTACCGGGCGTCGGAACCAAAATACGAGCCCGATACCATAGTCTTTTAATCAGTTTTCATTTTCATTTTCCTTAACAATTTCAGAAAAACAGTTTCATGGAAAAATTCATACCTCGGGCTCTAGACCTCTGAATTCGACTCCGGGCACACGCCCGAGTCCCATATTTTTCTATGGACCTTCCGGGACCGTCCAATCTCAGGTCCGGGTCCGTTTACTAAAAATATTGACCAAAGTCAACTATAATCATATTAATATCAAAATTCTTCAAAATTTTCACAAAATTCACATATTTCAACATAAAAGTTTTTCGGCTACATGCTCGGACTGTGCACACAAATCGAGGTAAGTAAAAATGAGATTTTTAAGGCCTCGGAAGCGCGGAACGAGTGAGGAAACAGGTGATGACCCTTTGGGTCGTTACAACGAGATCATTACGGTAACCAAGGACTCAACATCTTTAGAGAGTATTACGACGAGATTATAGCTAACACGTCAGGAATTAATCCAACAATTGGGGAAATCGTAAACCCTAGATCCTTTTATCCTTGAATTTAACTCCATTCTTGCTAAATAATAGTTTTATTATCAGTTTTCCTTAGTCAAGTAATTTCTGTTAATTCATAAATTAATTCTTAAATTCTGGAAGTTGTCTGAGCTTATCCTTAGCGATACTAAAAAGTTGTAACAAATAGGTTAGTTCCCTATGGGATTCGACTCCGGACTCTTGAACCGAATTATTTTTACAGCGACAACCTAGTCCTTTTTATAAGGCATAGTTGGGCGTGGTCAGCTTATTATTATAATTATACTATTATCTAAATTATATTATCAAAGAGTAGAAAAGTTAATTTTATAACACACTTTTTGAATTTTTATATTTGTAAAATAATTAATGTACTTGACTCTATTTTGTTAGTGATTTGTTCAATATAGATCGAAGTTTTAAAATATTATGTAATATAATTATTACTATTGCTTTTATTTTTATTATTATTAAAAAAAAATTAAGATGAAAGAATGAAATTTCATGCACACGTCTGGTCTTGGATAGTCTAATTAGGATTAAAAAAAGTTATATAAATTCGTAGGTGAATGAAGTTCCTACATATTACGGACTTTGCATAATTTCAAATAAGAAATGTTTTAATGACCAATATTTTAGATGATTGAAATTCCTAAATATTAAAATAATAGTAGTAATTAATTAACAATTATAATTTTATCCAATGAAAACCTATTTTAAAAAAGTAAAAGAAGCGAACGATATTTTGATAGGTGAATCATGCTTTCAATATAGTATAGATATATTTTTCTCTTTCTTTAGTGGTTTTTATAATTTATACTTGAGAAAAGGAAGTAAAAGAAAATTAAGTGCAAATTATATATGAGAGAACTGATCACGCCCAACTCTAGTCCTAAAAAGGATAAGCGATCGCTGCAAATATAATCCGGTCTAAAAATCCGGAATTGAATCCCACAGAGAACTAATATTTTACTATAACTGTTCAATATCACTAAGAAGATAAGCTCGGATAATTCCTAAGTTATAAATATTAAGATTCTTATGTCTAACAAATTAAAGTAGTGAATTAATAAATAGGGATACTAAGAATTGGAGAAAAAAAATTAAGGATGTCTAGAGTTATGATCGATTCCTCCAATTGTCGCAATCCTTCCCGCTATTCGAGTGTCGTAATTCTCTCTCGAGCAACTACCACAATTTACTAGATATATTCTCTCGAACTACGCTAGTTGGCACTAATTCACAGCTCACTACGATCGCACCAAGGTTTCATTATCTCTAATCCCACCTTTAAACCCTCCATATTGATCTCTCATTTACATTAGGAGTGATGCTGTTCAAAAACTATCTAAATATGTACGCTCTCTCAAGAAATACACACTAAATAGGCATAGTCAATTGATGGCCATTCAATCAATAACAGTAAAAACGTAGTTGAACAAGTAGAGAAATTTAACGGTTCAATTATATAAAAATATAATGAGAATTTCATTCAACAATTGGTTCTATCAATCCTAGATGACCAGTTTAGCTACTTATAACTATATAAATAATCATAGTAATATCTAGAAGCATTAAACTATAAATTAAAGGAAAGCTGAGAGAAAAACTCGAGTGATTCGTGATTTCCAAGTGTTCCGTAGCCTCTTACCTCTGTAATGATGTCCCCTGATGTCTAACATTTCAAAAACTAATTTTAAGGGGTATTTATAGGGCAAGGGCTAGATTCTACATGTTCAAGACTAATGAGGAATTAAAATTTGCTCGGATGGCATAGTCGACACCTTGCACTGTCTCTGGCACTGTCGTTTCGGTGCAAGGCACCGTCTGGGGTGCCAATGACAGTGCCCTAGACAATGCCTTGCACTGCCTATGGCACTGTTGTTGTTGTGCAAGGCACTGTTTGGGCGCCAATGACAGTGCCCTGGACAATGCCTTGCACTGTCTATGGCACTGATATTTCATTGCCTTGCACGTCTTCTTTTATTGCTCCATTTTGTAGCTCTGAGGTACTATTTCGTGCAACGTTTCTTCAGTTCATGTTCAAGCATTCCTATACATGAAATAAGCTCTATAAGCGCAATTATCGCACAAATTAGCATCCAAACAACAAGCAAGTAAAATAAATAATATCAAAATATATAAAATTATCTCATTAACCAGTAAATTTTGTTCATAAGGATAATAGCTCTTCCTTGGCCAGGGGCGACCGGACCGAGGGTTATTAAATATCAAAGAGAAAGATAAATCTATTCCATCGACAATGCGGGAGGTGTAGCCGCATTATCCGCACTCTGGTTAATTAATGTGCATTCTCAATTTATTTATAAGTTAATGTAGTTTGGTAGAAATACCAAGTATAAGTAGGTAATTTAGAAAATTCTCTCACCGTGTAAATAGAAGCACGAACAAAAAATGACACATATAAAAATGGGCCAAATATTACAGGAAATAGACAGGTATTGTTACTATTATAATAGTCACAAAAAGTGCGTTATAGAAAAAGAAAAAGAAGAAATGAAAGCAAAAAGTCTTCAAAGCACAGAAAACATAAGTGGAAAAAATTAGAGCCACAACTTTTTGTAAGTTGGACAGTTTTTTTTTTATTTTAAAATAATATTTATAAGTACACATTCTAGAATAATCAGGCACTTCTCGTTCTTGTTTCCATTTATATTTAATCTTTTTCGAATGGAACGTTCGAATAATTTTTGAAAAGATGAATACCGTAATAAACAAGAAAGTTGAATTGACTAATTGATTATGAGCATAATTGAATTGACTTAATGGAAGAAAGAGGGTACGTAAGCCGCATTTGCCTCAAATCTTATTTAATTAATAGTAAATCAATCCTATTCATCACCACAATTCTAGTTGTTTTACAAAGTAATTTGATCATATTTGGTTTCATTTCAAAATTTGGTTAAATTGGAATAAAAGATGGGAACAAGTCAAAATTAAAACGATGTTGGAACAGCAAAAGCGCCAACTTTCTATAGGCTACCGGTGTGTGATGATATGAAATTTTTATATTTTTATGCCATATAGGAAACTGTATTACTCTTAATGTTTAAGGTTTGATATAATTATATTTAGTATACTTAATTATCAATTCTATACCATAAGGTGTTTTAAGTGTATATTAATTGTACCTTATATCACTCCTAAATTTATGGTATCGTATATTCCTCCAAATCCCCATCCCCCACGTTTCTCTCTCCCAACCCCACACCCTTACCCAACGTATCACCACACACCCAGAAACAAGAACAATAATTGAAACCCTCTGCTAAATTCAGAAAATAATTGAAACCCTCTGCTAAATTCAGAAAATAATTGAAACCCTCTACCATTAACGTCCAAAATCAAGGTTTTTTCATTTACAACCGGTCAAAATTGAAGTCAAATCTTCAAAGTTTCACACACAGCAATAACTTTTTATGGTTATGATTTCGGGTTTCTTTAGTAGTTGATAATAGGTGAATTTGACTATAATCATGCCTTAAATAATCATATTTTTATGTTGTTTTGATGATATATATGATGACAATATGCTCTTATTAGTGTTTTTCATGAATTGTAGGTACTAAATGGTTAAGAAAGGCTAAGGAGCAATTTTGGAGTCAAAAGTGGAAGAAAAGGCCATATTTGCAAAATTACATGGAAGTCACGCCTGAACAGCCCTGAAGAATCAGAAACACTGTTCTACCGCGGTTCCACCGCGACCGCGGTAGAACCGCGGTGGACGAGGGCCGCTGAAGTTTAGAGATTCAGAAGGGTGTTTGG
>MU773768.1:90993-102378 GCA_026770625.1 Nicotiana glauca
ATTTAGAGGATATACTTGGGCGTGATCAGTAATATAAGAGGAAAGGAAAAGAGAGCAGCAATTCCACCATTGACAACCATTAAAAAACTTTGAAACTTTGAATTCAAATTCAGGTTGTCAAAAATCATTATTTGTTTGGATTGGGTGTTATTGTAAATAATGAAAAATATGGTTTGGAGTTTATATCTCAATTTTGAGGAGTTTTGGTGAAGATTAGATTTGATTTTTGCTGAATTTCAGGAATTTCAGATTGAAATTCGAAGAAGAAGAGAAGAAGACATTACATACATTATATTGCAGAAATTGTAGATAAATTGTACAAAAATTATAAAAAAAAATTATAGACTGTTGTTTATTTATTTTGAGCTTTGTGTTTTTGTGTTAAAAGTTTTGATGACAGCTTGTTATTCCACTTCGTCTGTTTTGGAGCTAACTTGTGCAGAGGAGAAGATGTTTTTTAAGTTATATACCTTTAAATTCAAGAAAGTATGGTTGTATTGTATTTACAGAGGCGTGAATTTGTAGAATAAGTTGAATGTGAGGAATGAGTCAAATAAGACTCACAATGGCTTGTTTTCTACATTTAATCTACAACAAAACTATATATCATTTGAAAAATTAATATGAAAATGCAGAATTTCAATGTTTCTACAAATTATCTACAAATTGGGTACATTAAATTTTAATATCCCAATTCTCATTCAATTGTAGCATAATTGAATTTTCTACATAATTGCATTTTTTTTCAGAATATTTGTAGAAGTTTTAGTTGTTTTTGATTTATGAAAACATAAAACAAAGCATCTACAATCAGAATACAAATAATCTATAAATTATCTACAAACTGGGTATATTAAATTTTAATATCTCAATTCCTATTCAATTATAGCATAAATAGTATTTTCGACATAATTTTATTTTTTTAGAAGATTTGTAGAAGTTTTAGTCATTTTTTTATTTGTGAAAACAGAAAGTAAAGCATCTAAGATCAGAATACAATAATCTATAATTTATCTACAAACTGGGTACATATTTGGACTCAACATGCTTCCACTGAAATGTATGTTTCACATTTTTTATACATATTTTTATCCAAAACAGTACTAAATCATCCACTTAAATACAATTTTTATACAATATTGTTCAACTTTCATACAATAAGCAAATGAATAAAAGAAAAATAAATAAACAGTCTACAATTTTTCTTCAATTTATCTACAATTTCTGCAATATGCTTCTTCTTCTTCTTCTTCTTCTTCTTCTTCTTCTTCTTCACCAAAACCCATCAAAACTGAGATAGAAACTCCAAATTATATTCCCAATTATTTTTAACAACACCCAATCCAAACAAATAATGATTTTTGTAGAATTGCTGCTCTCTTTTACTTTGCTTTGTATTACTGGAATTTGGACATAATTGCATTTGATGTAGAAGAACTGTAGAAGATTTAATCGTTTTTGATTTGTGAATTGTAGAAGAATGATCAATTCGTTTTTGAATTGTAGAAGAATAATTGCGTTTGATATAGAGACGCTAAATTTGAAACGAAACTGACGAAGAAGATGTGCGTGATTTGCGTTTGGAAGATCTGGGAGAATATTTAATCCCCCAATTTTGCCGCCTAAACAAGGGAGCCTACAGCTACAATGATTCCTTATTTAATGCACGGTCTATACTTTGTAAAAATACTATTAGCATGAAGGGTAATATGCAAACTATGAACATATTTGGTAATATAGTTTCATATATAGTATATATACGAAAATTTCCCATGTGATATTACTCCCTAGTCCGTCTCAAATTATATGTCATATTTCTCTTTTACAAATTACACCGCATTAAGAAACATTAAATAAAATTTGATTTTAACTATTTTACCTTTATTTAAGTCTTAAGATATAATCTCTCTTCATTCAATATTAATTCTATTTATGTACTATCTCCATCTTCAAAAATAATTACTATTGTGGATTAAATGAGAAAAAATAATAATTTTTTCTTGAACTTCTAAAATAACAATTAATTTGAGACAACTATTTTTAAAAAGCAACAACAATAACAACAACAACAACAACAACCCAGTATAATTTCACTTAGTGTGGTGTGAGGAGGGTAGTGTGTACGTAGACCTTACCCCTACCCTGGAATAGAGAGGCTATTTCCAAATAGACTCTCGACATCCTTCCCTCCAAGAACTTCCCACTTTGATCTGGGGACTCACAGCCTCTTGGTTGGAACGAAGCAAAATATCGTCTGAGCGATTATAGCCATCATTTTGAACTATATGAAAGACTAAATACTAATTATAACACGTGATTTGCTGTTATTATTAAACCCCAACAAGCAAAAATCTGCCAGCTTAATTAAAGGATAATGTTATTTCTTATCACTATTTTTATTAAAGAGTGTTCATTTTTTGTATTAGTGATGTTATGAAAAACTTACCTGTTACCAGCTCTTATTCGTCACATATATCTCTTTCTCTTGTATGATTTTTATTGTTATAACCAAATCAATTTTTACATGCAAAAGAAAATTAGCAATAAGTCTTTTAGCCTTAATGTGAACATTAGAAAATATTTATAACAAATTATGATTTCAGAAATGAAAGAAAAATTAGAAAAAGGAAAAAAAGTCCCCTAACAAAAGTTAGATTAACATTTTTTCTCTTAATCATTTTCAATCTTTTCTGTTTGAAGAATCTGAATATCTTGACAACACTAATGTAATACTTTTACACGCAAAAGAAAAAGTTAAAAAAAAAGAATAAATCCGGAGTAATTTAGAAACCAAGAAACAAATGGTAGTTATAGTTAAAGTACAGCACTTATTATTCAAAGCCAAATTACCTTTGATATGATACATCAATAATCTTGGAGAAGCATACATAAATATATTCATCAACAAAATAAAAAGACGAACCGTGCATCTCGGAGATTTCTCGATTATTAAAAATAACACAAAATAAAATTAAAGACATATAACAAACTACACAATAATGCTTATCTTAAAATAAATGTATTTTTTTCCCTCTATTAATGACTAGCTCGTACGCGCATGCATATATTGTACCTAGGCTTGCTGATAGATCTGATCTTGTCGGACAGGTCATAATTCGAGGTTCGAGCGAGAAAATTAATTGACTTTATCTTGATCTTGCTTGTTCTTTGGAATAGGAGCCAAAGCAAAAGAAGAAGAAGAAATGGCTTTAAGGGTAGTCTTCTTGTTGTTGTTAATGGATTTGTTTTGTGATTTTGAATCATCTAAAGATTCATCACTATTCTTCCTTGTTTTGACTAATAGATTTCTTTGTTGGGAAGTGTTGATTTCTTTATTTGTTTCTTGGAGAGGATAGAGGAGATCTGTTGGAAAAAAGTTGTATTGAAGGCCAGCCATGAAAAGTGTTAAAATCTTTTTGTGTTTTTTTTTTTGGATGGATTTTTTGTTATTTTAAAAGTGGAAGGGTTGTGTACACTTATTTATAGACACATTAAAGGTTATTTTGAAAGGTCAATGGCTTTACGTTGGTGCGAAGGATCCAAGTATGAGAAAGAGGAGAGGAGGTGTGGAAAACATATAATTACTCGGAGTATTTATGGTTTACATCAAAAGAAATAATTTAATTTAATTTCATGAAGATAAATATTATTTAACTTTGATCAATTGAACTTACTAGATTATTTATAATTTATATCAAATCAAATAATTTAATTTTATGAATCATAAATTACATAAAAATACATATTTAACTATGATCAATTGAACTATGCTCGACTACAACGATTTAAACCAAAGAGACGATATAGGTATTTAATAAAATAGTCGACGTAGGTACGATATGGAACATCACTATTATTACAAAATATTGCTAAATTAGACTTACTTGTAAAAAGAAGGAAAAACCAAGTTATGAATGTTGATTGGCTCTACTTGTGACACCATTTAAACAACATGTGTCAAGGTTACCAACCATTGCTTTTTGGGTAGTTGGATAGAAGCAGGCATGATTTGGACTAGCAATTTCTTTTTGACCAAATTTAATTCGCCACCAAATTTATTTAATTATTTCCACCAAGTTTATTTAATTAATTTTTAATCTAACTTGCATTGGCTAGTACATATACGTTACTGCTAAATTAACATATCACCATAGGGATGTTATACATCTTTATATAAAATGATTATACTACTCTCTCTCAAAGGCGGATTCAGAATTTTAAGTTTAAAGATTCCTATAACAATTTTAAGTTAATCTACATGAAAACTGGACGAACGAACTGGGTTCGAAGCTAAATATTCTTATACTTTTTATAAATTTTAGTACAAATACAGAATCTATGCAAAAATTACTTGATTTACGGGAATCCGTAAACTTTGCTCTGGATCCGCCCTTGCTCTCTCTCTATATATAAATAAAGCAAGTGCAATTGGAGTTAATTTCATAATCATAGCCATACAATTGTCTTTTGTACTATTAAAATAACTGAACTATTGTGTTAATTCAGAAAATATAAATCACCATAAAATTAATTTGGCATCGAAAAACAACATGATATTACTTAGTACAAAAATATTACTACTCTCATAAAAAAATATTTAAGCAAAAGTATAAGAGGAAACTATTTGATCTAACAACGATTTAAAAATAATGGTGTACTACAACACTACTACTACAAACTAAATTCTAGTAGCATTCAGGGATAGAGCTACAGTTGGCGAAGGGTGGTCAGTAAATATATTATCCAAAAAATTATTACTATATAATGTATAAAAATTGAATATTAATTTTATACATACATTAAAACTTGAATATATATCTTTAATGAAATTCTTGATCATTTCGCTTGGAGACCAACACTGGTTGATATCTAATCAAGTCCATTGACAATGGAGTTGACACTTTAAGAATCTTGTCTTGTAACAACATGTCACGGCGGTCCAAGGCGGCGCCACTGGTCGGTGGCACCGCCGTCGCGGCGGCATCATTAGTAGAAATCTTGGTGTCTCCGTTGATCTTTGGTGGCTTTGGATAGTAAAAATCAGTGGGGAAGAAGTAGTATTGAAGCCCTGCCATTGATTAAAAGTTCAAACACTTGAAACCTTGAATAGATGAATTTTCTAGGTGACTTGATATGTTTGTAATAGGTTTTCATTTTATTTTTTATTTTTGTTGTGTTATATTTATAGAAAAGGAAATCCAAGTAGAGGTTGGAGATGGAAAATTGTGACCAATTTCTAATGAAAGTAGGAAGTTTCTCTAACCGAATAGTCCATCACGTAGTTCCTAATTCTATTCAACTCTTGTCTACAATGTTGTTTTTCTCTAGAAACTTCTTTAAAGACCAACTATAATAATAACGCAAAAATAAGAAAATTTACGCTTTGGTTACTTTCGCAACTAAAATCTGTTTTTTTTTTCGTTTAAAGATTACTCGTGGAGGTTCTAGAATGATCTTACAACTTAATCTAACCAATACTCATAACTCGGTACTCGGTGAAATAGTGTTAAAATATCATGGTATAACCAGTTTTTACACTGGTCAATAAAAAATAGCCAACGTTTATCAAGTCAATGAAAAATAGTCATTATTTTGCTGCAATAGGGACCGGTCCAGTATAATATATGGGAGTTTTGGTGCATTTGTGTACGAACTCCAGCATATTATGCTGGACCGGTATACTTTGCTAATTCCTGTAAAATATTCGGGAGACTGGAACACCAATGCTCCAAACTTCAGTATATTATACTGGACAATTATACTTGCTGGAACTCCCGTAAAATTTGCGGGAGTTCCAGCATTGTTATTCTAGAACTCCCATAAAATTTACGGGAGTTCAAGCATACTTATGCTGGGACTCCCGTAAAATTTGCGGGCGTATTTTTTCGGATTTTGAATAGTATTTTCGCTCAGATTTAAAGTGGCTAAATTTCGATGACTTTGAAACTTTGCTATTTTTCAACGACCAGTGATAAATCAAGTGGACATAAACTGCCCCGACACTATAATTAAGGTAGTAATCAGCGTTAAGAGCCTTTTAAGGACAAATATATATAAATTATTTTAAAAAAAGTTATTGTAATTAGTAAACTTCAGTTACGCTAAGTAAAATAGTTTGTAATATAGTATATATATATATATAAGAAATAATCTCATATAATTATAATAATTTAAACAATACTTTTGTTCACCGCATGTTTCACGTCTTTTCTTCTTCCTTTTGTCTCCAGAATGGTAGCATTACAAATTTATAATCCACTATAATATTGCGTTAAAATAGCACGGACTTGCCAGTTTTGGATTGGTCGTTCAAAAATAGCTAGCATTTGTCAAGTTGTTAAAAAATAACCATTATTTTGTTGCAACAGAGAATGGTCCAGCATAATATACTGGAGTTCGGTGCACCTGTACATAAACTTCCAACATATTATACTGGACCGATATACTTTCTAGCTCCAGTATAATATACTAAAGTTCCAGTATACTTTGCTGAAACTTCAGTATATTATACTAGAGTTCTAGCGAAGTATACTAGAATTCCAAACTCCAGTATAATATATATACTGGAGTTCAGTGGCGTACGTGTATTGGGAAAAATTGTATGCATAAATGAATGGTGACGTGTCATGACATGTGACATAAACAATAGGTGATATATAATTGGTCTAAGAATTATAGACTGGTTCGGACAAAAAAAAAAGAGGCACGATACAAAAGGACAAAAAAGGAGGTACGAGACAGAAGGTTAAAATAGGTACGAGATAAGAGGCTTAGCAACCCCGTACCTATTTAAGTTCAATTACCTACGAGCAACGGGAAGAATAATGAACCGGGCTAAAGAAGAAGGTAGAAATACATCATTTTCGAGAGCAATAAATGCTGGAACCGTTAAGGAATATTTTTATTCAATGTAATGATTATGTAACGTAGCATTTAATATCATTAATTATTCATAATAGCCTCATTATGACTTAGATGTAACAGACATTCCTAAAGATTCCCAAAAAGATCTATAAAAGGGAAAATATGTAATCAATTGACACACAAGTTACTATTGGAATGTACTCTGATTTACTAGCTTACGCATTTGAGTACTTCGAAATTCTCTTCTTTATTTGATTTTTTCGATTATGAGTAACCCGATTCTTCTAAATTCTAGCTTTGACTAAAAAATTTATTTTTTGGTTAAACAAATTGGTTCCGTTACCGAAAATCTGATAATCAATTCTGTTTCTACTTGATTTCCGTGTTCATATCAATCATGTCAAACAACAATGACAACACCCAAGGACATCCAGAAATTAAAACAATCCAACAACTTCAAGGAGATTCTCCACGAGGCTCTCCACAACGATCTCGTGAAGGTACTCCTGATGGATCTCATACAGATGGACAGGCTCAAATTGACAATGTTGAAAACATGAATGAGGCATTACAAAAAATAATTGCCTCTCAAGTCAGTAAAGCTCTTCAAGCTTTCTTTAGTCAATTACCTGCTGCTCCAACCATGCCAACTCCAAATAATAATACTTTAGAGAACCCCCGTTCTGGATTGGTTAATTCAGGCAGCGGTGGAACTCCTAGTGAAACGCAAGAAGGAGATCCAGGTAATCCAGTTAATTCTGATTTACAAAATATCGTACTAATTTTGCAGAAACAACTTAAGGAACAAAATGAGCGCATAGAGCAAATACTTGGAGTTCCGCCCGTGATCAAAGGAGTAGACATAGACAAATATTCTCAACAATCATGGAGGTCAAGTGCAGCCCCCTCCCTATTCCAAAGAAATTTAAAATGCCTGATATTCCAAAGTACGATGGTACATCAGATCCACGAGATCACGTTACCGCTTTTACCACAGGTGTTAAAGGAAATTATTTGACTAAGCAAGAGATTGAATCGGTCTTAGTCAAGAAATTTGGGGAAACACCCACTAAAGGAGCATTAACCTGGTATTCTCTTTAACCTGAAAATTCTATAAATTCATTTGCTGAACTTGCAGATTTGTTTATCAAAGCACATTCGTGAGCTCAAAAAGTTGAAAAAAGAATGGAAGACATCTTCAAAATCAAGCAAGGAGATTTCGAGTTACTTAGAGAGTTCGTAGATAGATTTCAACGAGAAAGAATGATGTTACCGCGGGTACCTGACAATTGGGCAGCCATAGCCTTTGGTAGTAATCTGAATGAAAAGAGTTCAAAAGCCACGAGGCGACTCAAAGAAAGCCTTCGAGAATTTCCAGCAACGTGGAATGGTGTGGCATTTGAGAATTCCCGTCAACTTTACATCAAATTATTAAATTCCCATCACCATGGGGGATTTGTCAAATCAGAGGAGATCAATAAACATCCAGGAGTATTAACTCTGTTGCAGATTCAACTGTTCAAGGTGAAGTCAAATAGCAATTACAGGATTCAGTTGAGGAGGGTATAATGCCAGCCTTAACTGAACAAGGAAAAGCAGACGTGGATTCAAGGCCTGACACTATTCAAGAACCAGAGAAAAACGAGAACATTAAAACAACGATCGAAAAGTTAGAGGCTGTGGTTTTATTTATACACTGGCCCGAGAGGAAAGTGTATATAGGAGCAAATCTCAGCCGAAGGTAAAACGTAAGTTAATTAAATTTTTAAAAGCTAACGCAGATTATTTTGCTTGGTCCCATTTTGACATGACAGGGATACCACCGGAGGTCATGACTCATAAATTGAATGAAGACCCATCATATCCCCCAGTCAAGCAAAAGAAACGAAATCAAGGAGCTTTCAAGAATCAGGTAATTCAAGAAGAGGTTCAGAAATTGCTCAAAATAAGATCAATTCGTGAGGTAAGGTATCCTAACTGGTTGGCTAACACCGTTGTGGTTCCTAAGAAAAATGGTAAGTGGCGTGTTTGTGTGGACTACACAGATCTTAATAAATCCTGTCCGAAAGACTCTTTTCCTTTACCGCATATAGATCAGTTAATTGATGCTACTACAGGACATGAACTATTAAGTTTTTTAGATGCATACTCAGGTTATAACCAAATCAAAATGGATCCAGAAGATGAGGAAAAAACGTCTTTTATAACGGACAGGGGGACTTATTGTCATAAAGTAATGCCCTTTGGTCTTAAAAAACTGGTGCGACGTATCAGAGGTTAGTTACTCAAATGTTTCAAGAACATTTAGGTAAGACCATGGAAGTTTATATAGATGACATGTTAGTTAAGACTCAATATTCAGAGGATCATATATCACATTTGTCCGAAATATTTAGAATTTTGCGAAAATATAATATGAAATTGAATCGAGAAAAATGTGCATTTATTGTGGCATCAGGAAAATGTTTGGGTTTTCTTGTTTCTAACCGTGGTATTGAAGTAAACCCAGCCCAGATTAAAACTATTGAAAAAATCCTTGATGTACTTACGAATAAAAAAAAAGTTCAAAGACTGACAGGGAGGATCGCAACCTTGGGAAGATTCATTTCAAAGCCATTAGAAAAGTGTTTCAAGTTTTTCTCAGCCCTTAAAAAGCAATATCGCTTTGAATGGAATGAGGAATGTCAACAAGCACTTAGGAATTTGAAGACGTATTTATCAAATCCACCCCTGTTAGCAAAACCAAATGCTGGTGAAAGGCTTTTCATCTACCTTACTATTTCAGAAGTTGCGGTAAGTGCTGTTTTGGTTCGAGAAGAACAAGGTAAACAATCTCCAATTTATTATGTTAGTAAATCTTTATTAGATGCAGAGACACGGTATCCATAATTAGAAAAATTAGCACTCGCTTTAATCATGGCATCTAGAAAATTGAGGTCGTATTTTCAGTGTCACCCTATTGCTGTAGTAACTGCATATCCCTTACGTAATATACTGCATAGACATGAATTATCAGGAAGGTTAGATAAATGGGCTATAGAATTAAGTGAGTATGAAATCACGTATCTACCTAGAACAGCAATAAAATCCCAAGTACTGGCAAATTTCGTGGCTGATTTTAGCTAAGGAATGCAATTAGAAGCTGAAAAAGAAGTTCAGGTACTTAATGGAGCAAATCCAGGAACATGGACTTTATTCACTGATGGATAGTCTAACATTAAAGGTGCAGGATTAGGAATTGTTTTAGTACCACTTACGGGGTGAAACTATTAGGCAAGCTATTAAATGTCACTCTGTAACTAATAATGAAGCGGAGTATGAAGCTGTGATTGCAGGTCTAGAATTGGCACGAGAACTTGGGATAAGTCAGGTGGTGATCAAAAGTGATTCTCAGCTTGTGGTTAATCAAATGCTGGGGACTTACACAGCCAGAGAGGCAAGGATGCAACAATACTTGGAAAAGGTAAGGGAACTGATAAAACATTTCCAGACTTGGAAGGTGATCCAAATACCAAGGGATGATAATGTTGAAGCTGACGCCTTAGCGAACCTTGCATCCGCAGCTGATATAACAAACGATGCCAACGCCTCAGTTATACATTTATTTCACTCAGTTCTCGAATCTGATAAGAATGAGGTAAATTTTAATAATCGAACTTGGGATTGGAGAAATGAAATCGTTATTTTTTTACAGTATGGTACCGTGCCTGATGACAAGAAAAAAACATATGCACTTCGTAAAAAGGCAGCTCGTTACTGTTTAAAGCAAGGTAACCTTTATTGAAAGATGTTTGGTGCCCCCTTAGCAAGATGCCTTGGACCTTCTCAAACGGAATATGTAATGAGAGAAATACACGAAGGACATTGTGGAAACCACGCAGGAGGAAGATCACTGGTGAGAACTTTGATCAGGGCAGGATATTACTGGCCCAAAATGGGAGAAGAAGCAGCGAGCTTTGTGGCTAAATGCGATAAATTCCAGAGATACGGTAATAATATGCACCGACCAGCTGAGTTATTACATCCGATTATTGCACCATGGCCGTTTATGAAATGGGGAATGGACATAGTGGGACCATTACCTCAAGCTAAAGGACATGTAAGATTTTTACTCGTACTTACTGATTATTTTACTAAATGGGTAGAGACTGGAGCATTTAAACAGGTACGAGAAAAAGAAGTCAAGGAATTCATTTGGCATAATATCATTTGTCGGTTTGGTGTACCAAAAGAAATTGTATGTGACAATGGTCCTCAATTTATCGGAGCTCAGATCACGGAATTTTTCAAAGTTGGCAAATAAAAAGGATAACATCAACACCATACCATCCAGTAGGGAATGGATAGGCGGAATCAACAAACAAAGTTATCATTAATAATTTAAAGAAGCGATTGGAGGAATCAAAGGGTAATTTGCCTGAAGTCTTACCTGGAGTTTTGTGGGCATTGTGAGCACGTGATTTTTACCCCAAGTAAAAATTCCAAAATTAAAAATAAATAAAAGGGAATTAATTATGAAAA
>MU773770.1:13885-37045 GCA_026770625.1 Nicotiana glauca
ATATATATATATATATGTATATATATATATATGGGGGATATGTAAAAATGTTACGGCTTTATATACGCACCACCACCTGATCAACTGGTATACATTGATGATTTTGCCCACAGTGGCCGAGATGATATGATGGGATGTCCTCAGAGGCTTGATGAAGTTATGTACACATATACCCATGCATGGTATGACATTTATACGCATATGCATGGCATTATAAATATTAATGATTCACAAAGTTATTTAGACATACATGTTGAGTCTTTTTACTCTGTATTTCTCTCATGTCTATTGTTTACTGATTTTCATTCCTTACATACTTGGTACATTATTTGTACTGATATCCCTTTTTGCCTATGGACACTGCGTTTCATGCCCGCAGGTCCCGATAAACAGGTTGAGAGTCCTCCAAGTAGGCTATCAGCTCAGCGAAAGATATTGGTGCGCTCCATCTACTCTGGAGTTGCTTATTTGGTCAGTATGATTTAGATATGTATTGATTGGTATGTCGGGGCCCTGTCCCGGCCTTATGACATTTATGTACTCTTAGAGGCTTGTAGACATATATCATGTATATGAAAGATTGTATGGCCTTGTCGGCCTATGTTCAGTGTACAAGTGATTATTTTGGCTTTATAGGCCCGTGCGTCATATGTATAAGTCCGTATATCAGGTTGGGTCGTTTTATGTTGAATATTCCCTCGTCTTTTATTCTTGTTACCTCATACTGCCCTTCTGGTCCATTTACCCATGTTGATGTAATAAGAAAGATACGTTATGTTGGTACTCGGTTGAGTAAGGCACCGGTTGGCCGTCGCGGCCCATCAGTTTGGGTCGTGACACTACTATAATTGTATAGTAGGTTAGCAAAACACTTATATATATATATACAAAAATATATTTTTTGGTTGTTATTTTAAGGGTGGATATACAAATACATTTTTCATAGATTTGATTCAATGGACTGGATTTGTAGGTCCACCTTGTTTCCAATATTTTAGCGATTTGTTTCAACTAATATTCTTTGCTTCACCTTTTCAGAAAGTCAAGAATATGTGATGCAAATTTTCGAAACAGTTTTGTGGTTGTGAATTGGGATATTGTGGGGAAAAATTGTTACTTATATATGAGAGGTGTGAATTTAAAACCATAATAAGAGGCTAATATTGTATTAACAGTAGAATAGTTATGATTTGGAATTTATCAATTTGTACTCTCCTTTAAAATTAATAACTATTAATATGTTAATCTTGACTTGCACAAATCTAATTCACCAAGTTGAGCGCACTATGCTTAGGGGTGGGCATTCAGTATTTCGGTTCGATATTTAAGAATTTCTGTTCGGTATTTCGGTATTTGAAATCGTAAATCCAATCCATTTTGAAAGAATTTTTATCAAGAATTAATCCAAGTAGCCGCAAATCCAACCCTTTAAACTAAAAATAATAAAATATATAATATATGTATACTTTATGTATAATAAGTATATATTTTATATAATTAATGTAAAATTTATGTATACCCATGAAAACAATAAACATTAAATTCAGCTGGCTATTTATGTAAAGATCCCTTATAGTTTATCAAATGTGGAAGCCAGCCCATGGACCATATCCCCTACTTGTAGAGTCGTGGACCTTACTGAAAGGTAAAATCATAGTAAGAGGTAAAATCATAATTGTTTTCTTTTTGCTAGTGAGTGCAGTTTTGATGGTAAAATCATGTTTTCACAATAAATAATAATGTCATCGTTGTATAGTCTTAGGGGTCATTTAGTAGGGTGTATAAGAATAATGCTGAATTGGATATATTAGTAATGTAATTACTAGTTATGTAAAGATTATTTTTTATACACTATTTGGTGTTGTGTATTAAAAATTAAATGCATTGCATAACTTTTAAAAAAAACTAATTGTTTACAAAAATGCTCTTTATATTCTTTAGCTTTAAGGGTCTTTAAGGATAATTTTATCTTTAATCATGCTAATGCATGCATTAATAGTCTTGGTATTACTAATGCGATGGTTTGCTATGCATTAGTTATACATAGGATAATACCAAATAGGATATATAACTTATGTTTGTATTAGTTATACATAAGTAGAAAAAGTATACCAAACAAGATATTATTAATACAGAAAGCTAATACAGTAGCGGACGCAGGTGGTGGCAAGCAGGTTCAACTGAACCCACTTCATCAAAAAATAATATTGTGTATATGTATAAATTATGAATAAAGCTGCATAAATTTTGTATAAATTTTTTATTTGAACCCACTTGATAACTACTATTTTACGACTAAAGTTATGTACTTCTAAGATTGAACCCACTTGTACAAAATTTCAAATCCGCCGCTGAGCTAATACATACATTATTTTCTCTAATACACTCTGTCAAACGACCTCTTAAAGAGTTGGTCCATATCTTATCTGTCCTTAATTAAATGACCTCTTACGTGTGTGATCGGGTTAGTCATTTAAGGTACTAACTTTGTCGGACGAGCTTCATGACATGGTGCTCATCTCTGAACCTCGGAATCTACAAGTAAAACAAATTTAAATTTAATGAATTCAATGTTGTGAGTTTTTTGACGATATGGACTCAAAACTTAATATCTATAATACTTTTCAGAATTTTTTACGTAGAAACCTATGGTATAAATCAAACTTATAGGTTATACTCAATACTGCTGTAAGTCTACAGACGCTTTTCAGTCACCCTACATTTGGAAACGCCAATGCATATCCATATTCCTATTAGTGTCTGCCTTTCTGACTTGGACCTTTTTTGCCGCGGCATGAGCCTTTGATGAATAAATCTACAAGCATCTCAAAAGAGTCAATTGAATATTTGGGTAAGAGTGAATACCCACTACAACAAATTCGATTATTCACCTAAAATTCATATTTCGTCACAAATAATTTTTTGTGACAAATTTTTTTTTGTCAATCTTTCGTCCCTAAAACACCGTCACCAATAGTATATGCAGACAACTTTGTATTTCGTCGCTAAATAGAGTTATATTAACTACGACATCACTTTTCTTCCCCAAAGTGATAGTATTTACGACGAAGTTATTCGTCAGAAAAAGTATTAAAAAATCGTAGTTGATATTGCATTTTCGTCACTGAAAAGATCATTAATGCCGACAAAAATACTTTGTCACTAATTATTTAGTTTAATTAGTGACAACATGAATTGTCTTTGAAGTTCTATATATTTCGCAGTTGAGTATTCGTAATTTCATCCTTTTTATATACGGAAAAAATATTTCGTCCCCGAATGTATTAATTAGTGACAGTTTTGCTCTTATGAATAAGGTTTACTATTTTATAGCTAAAAGTCATTCTGTCACCAAAAATATTGGTTTTACCAACAAAATAAAAATGTCACTATAAATCATCATGATTAGTGACAATTGCTATTATCAAAAAATGCAAAGATAATTCGTAATTAAAGAATATATATAGTATTGATAAGGCCATTCTGAGACAGACTACTTTTGTCACATTTAGGACAAACTAATATGTTCTACAATAAAAATATAATTGTCTTGAAAAGTATTACAACAGTTCACACATAGGGAGAACAATTCTATTCTCTGTGTTAATATATCTCATTCTGCTTTCCCCTGGTTGGCTGCGATAGTTTTTAGCTCTTCCTTGAGTTCACCACTCTGCATGAATAAAATTGTTGAGCATATTTCTTTTACCCAGCCTAACTAGATTCACATAAACAAGTGAAATTACCTGATGCATATTCAGGATGATATCCGATCCATCAATGAACTCCCCGTTGATGAATATTTGTGGAAATGTGGGCCAGTGGCTGCAATATTTACAGAGATTATGAGTCCTTGAGCAAGTATCTAGATAAGTTGCACCTTTTGAAGCGTAACAACTTGTCTTAGTGCAACTACTTTGGATTAAATACAGATCTCACAATCACTGCATAAACAATACTCTGCAAAATTACTAGTTTAAAATTGATTTACCAGATACATCTACTCAAAATAGAGGCTAGATATTCCTACTTTTCAAATTCAAGTCCAGAAACACATGCATCACTATGACCAACTAAGAAAAGTAACAACTTGGAAGAAGTCAGACCCTCAGAAGAAGAGAATTGATGATTATCATAAGTTCACAGAGCTCCATTTACAACTTAACTTGGTTTGTCATTATGCAAGTAGTTACCAAAGGACACTAAAGGAAACAAAAAGTAATTGAGTGAACTCCTTTTCCATATCAGTAGCCTTAAAGTCTAGGTTCTTTGAAGACAAAAGAATGCATAGGCTGGATAGGGAGCATGAACTAGAAACTTCTCTGTGAAATATCACTGTCCCAATTCAAAGGATAGTTCCCTTCTTATGCATGAACTATATTGCAGCCTTGTTAAACATGTCACAGAAAATAAAGTCCAGAAAAAGAATCAAGAACACGTGACACTGTTCAGCTAAGAGGCTCCACATATCGTGGTAATGTTAGGAATCTTTATGCACATAATAGATGCTACATAAAGAAAGTAATAGAGGTGGTCTGGGAAGGTAACAGAGACAACACTAAGCTTGAAATATAGATGTACAAGATTTTTATTTTTGGTGTAATCAAAATTATGTTCTATGAACCCTCAGGGGTTGGCCTGGGGTTGGACAAACCATTAATCTCATTTTCAGAGTTTACTATGACACAACATGGTAGCTGATATCCCAGCTCAGCACAGTTTCTCACAAGGATGTGCGTTACTGGAGTCATGGTGATCGAGCCATCAGAAAAGGTCTTTAATGATATGATGAGCTAGGTGACCACTTTGCCTTCTTACATCGGAGGTATGGTTTAGCTATGTACTATTTCGGTTTTAAGGTTGTATGTTGTCTTTGCATCTTTATATAAAAGATTTTGATTATCTTCTATCATCTAAAAATTTCAGTGAGATATTTTTGTGAGATATTTAACAAAGCACAGGAGAAATATAAAAACCTTGATGTGAAACAAAGAAAGTGCCTAGAAACAGAGCGAGCATGGGAAAAAGACTTTGAGCGCGAGACAGAAGCGGAGCGACTACCCCTAGGAGACACACTGCCGAATGACTGTTAGTAAACCTGCTAAATTTTCTAAAGGTGATGGAAAAGACAGTCAGAAACTAAACCTTCTGCTCTGGCTGCTATAGCTCCGTCGAGGACTCCTACTTCTTGAGTAACTTCTGCCTCTTGAATAATATGGACTTGGGCTCCTGGAATATCTACGTCTCTTATCATACTCCTCCACCTAAAGAGTAGATAATTGAGTTAAACTAATGCATAAACACAACATTGGATCCAGGATATCTGCTACTTATCTGCAAAAGAAACAAACAAAAAAAGAGATAAATAAGGAGACTGACAAAGGAAAAAGGAATTAATTAAACCAGAAACCCTTTGTTATTCCAGAGGAGAATAAGAACCAATGATGTGATATTACAGATTAAAACAAGTCACTTAAAGCTTTTATTAGCCTACCGCATATTTCATATCTTCATAGCTGGTATAGTCCACAATCCCCCTTATACCTGCAAAAATAGCAGTAACCAACATCAACCGCTTCCATTGAAATGCTTACACATCATATAAATTTTAACTCTGACTAGAAAGAATGGAGGACAAAAGGAGTAGGCATACTTTCTTTAATTGTCACGAGCCTTACATGAAACGATGCACGGAGATCTAGTGCAATAAGATAAAATAGACTGCACACCAAGTGACCCATTATATATGGTGTCTGATCAGAGAAGTGTTAGCTAACTAATCTTTATAGTGCTTCCTCCCCAACAAAAAACTTTTATCTAAACTGAGCTAAAGAAATTAGAAGCCAAAGAATATCTTCTTAATGCCTTTAGATGTTCTTGAGGAGTTTCAATAAACGCTTTTCTTCACTAAATTTATCTTTAAGCAAAATGAAATATCAGGTTAGACAGTGTAAAGGTCTTGTAAGTGATCTTATATGCATGCGACGGTTTTTTTAATACTTTCGGTTCAAGTAATAGGCATTAATGTAGGCTTTATTCCGAATTTATCTGACCCTTGCTGTCTTTGGAAATTTGAGAAAATAAAGGAACTATTGGAACAGTAAACAAGAATATTTTTTGTATTTTGTGGAATTAGCTTGACTAAATTCTAGGAAAGCAAATAATGTATTTGGATTTTTTCTAAGATCTTATTCTGAAATATAGTTGTGTTAAAAAAATCATTTATGCCCTAAAATATCATAAACACTTTCAAACAATCAAAAATTAATACATTGAAGCTGAATAAACACTGAAAATATCCAGACTAAACATCTTGATTTGCTTCTAAATATTTCTTTATACTGATCAATTAAAAAAAAAAAAGAATAAGAAGCTGTAATGGAAGTATTGAGATGTGAAGGCCCTTGATTTTTGTTGAAAATCAACCATTATCCTGTTTGGTTTCAAAACTAAACATGCCTAATTTCAAAGCCAGATAAATAATAAGCATTCATTTAGATTCTGATCTAACATCGGTTTCCCTAAATACTGAATAAGAGAAATTGTTTAATATATTTGTTTAACGTTATTTCCAGAAGTTTCTGTCGTTCTGAGCCAAGGGTCTATCGAAAACAGCCTCTCTGCCCTATCGGGGCAGGGGTAAGGTCTGCGTACACATTACCCTCCCCAGACCCCACTTTGTGGGATTTTACTGGGTAGTTGTTGTTATTGTTACTTGAAAAGTAGACCTATGAGGTGTAAGAGTGGAAAGTAAAGGAGATGAAAAAGGTTTGAGAAGAGTTTCCATTTAGAGAAACTGTAAGATGGATAATGGCTAATTATGATGGGAGGTAATATAGTTTAAGGAGGAAGAGCTTAGTGAAATTGAAATCGGGAAGAGGAATCACTGAGCAATAGGATATATTGATACTTTTGGATACCTACTTTGGCTTATATAACAAAAAATTATTAAAAAAAATAGAATATGAATAAAAGGAGCTAATCAAATTGTCATTCAACTGTATACTGAAATGCAATTCCGAAATTTCTTAAAATCGACATTCTTCCCAAATACCTTTAGCAAACAGTCTATGTACAGTCGGCAGATTACTGCACCTTAGATCTACCTAAAGAATCGACAAATAATGCAATCACAGTTGCCATTAATTCTAAGTGTCACCTGATGGAAAAAGACCAAATGGCAATGGCTATAAATCGTATAAATCAAAATCTATTGCCAATTACAACTGCAATAGTTCAAGAAAATTCGTACTGGTCACAATAAAGCCACTGAAATGGACGAAGCTTCTATCATATTCACGGATTCTATAGAGAATCAAAAACCTAAACTAGAAACAAATGAAATTAGAGGGGAAGGAACTTACCGTTTCTAGCCTTAATCAAGAAAACCCCATTCGAACTTCCCGACTCAAACCACTAATCAGCAAATATACCATGCTTGAAGAATGCAATTTCAAATCTCTTCTCAAAACCTTCAAAAACATTGGCAGAGAAAAAGCAACAAAATATATTAAACATGAAAGTTTTTAGAGCAGTTAGTAGAAAAACAAAAAGTAGTAAGGAAGGAATAAAATAAGTGACTGCTTCACCACGAAAGAAATTAAAAGCAGATTTTTTCGGTTTTTCTGCCCGTTTAGGATAGCTAGGGTTCATGGTAATTAGGGAAAGTGAAATACAAAAAAGGGAAATTTTGGGGGAAAGGGGAATAAAAACGAGGGAAGCATTGCCGCGTGTGGTTTGCCGGTCGGATTCAAAAAAAATTTGAGTCTAATTTCCTAGTTATCCCGTAATGTACAGATTAAACCATGGGAAAATGGTGTCCAATATGATCTTTTAACGTCCTTTTGTTTCTCTGTTATTCTCTTTTATTTCTTTTTTACTATTCAAATTAAGAAAATATAAAGTAGAACTAACTTACTAATAAAACTTACTTAAACATAATTATTTTAAATTATACAAAATAAAAAGTAACGGAAATAAAACATCCAAACAACTAATAAATTAAAATATAGTGTTAGTGACAAAAAATTGTATGGTCACAAATAAGTACAATATTTTGTAGCTAAAATTTGCATTATTTAGCTACACATTTTTAATTATCGCTATTTAATAATGTTATTTTTGTGACGAAAATTTTTCGTATCTAAATTTAAGTATTTATTATGACAAAAATTATTTTGTCACAGATAGTATCCAACATCAATGACAAAATTATTTCGTCACCAATAATGTTATATGTGTCACTAAATATTCCCTAGTAGATGGCGCCAACTCATTTTTTGGTGGAAAACTTCAGTGGACAAAACTTTGCTACAAAACTTTGTGTTTCGTCACTAAAAATATAAGGCTCATGTATTCAGACACGAAATATAATTTTTGTCGCGAAAAGTGAACAATTAGTGACAATTTTTGTGTCGTAGTTATTAATTTCGTAGCTAAATATCATATTTGTTGTAGTGACCATATCATGTCCCTTTTGTGAGGATTTCGCCAAACTTCTTCAACATAACCGACTCGATCTCATGTTGAGCTAAATCGTTCCCTTTCACAGTTGTGGTGTAGGTTGTAATGTGCTGCTGTAGATTCGAGGTCCCATCGTACTTTGGTATGTCCAACATTTTTAACATCTTTGGAATTAACTCTAGCGCTCGTTCGGCTTAAATGGCAATTGCGTGTATTTTTACGAATCCGGGCCTTTTAGAACTGGTGGTGCACCTAAAATATGATCCATTCGTTCGTTTATATCCCTCATAAACCTCATGAGCTCGGTTTTGAAGGGGTCATTTTTGTTTTCATTCCTAGATCCGCTACCGGTTCCCCCGGCACCATTGAAACCGACTTCATCCCTTGGGGTGTTATTATCGACCCTCTGAGCCATTTGATTTGCAAGAACGCTGGGAGAAACTGATACCTTTCCGTTTGCATTATTGGAAAGCACCTGACAAGGCTTGTTTTAACTCCGTCATTACCCGTTCCTGCCTTGAGAGGTGACTCATGATTGCTTTCTGTTGTTCTCTTAAGAATTTCACTGTTTCCCCGACATGCTCCTCCTCCGCATCATCGGGAGTTGGTTCCCGCACATGCCGGGGGTACTTCCCTTCACGAATCGGAGTTGCTTCGTCCCCTTCGTTACTAGTATCGTTGATTGAGTCATCATGTTGAGACAAATATTTGTGTTCTTCAACGTTGTGTGTGATGTTGACATCATTAGCTGACATATAGGATTTCTTATTAAGGAAAAAATCAAATAAATTAGTGATAAATGAATGAATTAAAGCAATTACATAACTGTCTAAGACTCACGGTGGAAGCCAAACTATTTACCTGTAAAATGGTACAGTTAAATGTGTTACGTGATTTATAGACAAGCGAACTGATTTGATCCAAAAATAATAAAAAGATAAGATTCAAAATGAGATTTAGCAATTGAAATTGAAGAAGATGACAAGCCTGACTACAAGCACAATGTCTCCAAGGACAAAAGTGAAAGCAATGATAAAGAACAAATAAAGTTATTTAATTGAGAGCAAAGGTAAAATACAACCTATGTTTGCAAAGAATTTCGTGTCCTACAATGGCTACTGAGCTATTTATAGATTTGTCTAGGAAAACAAGATCAAAGGATCAAGCTCCTCTACGGCAGGCCGTGAATGCAAATATTCTCTACAATGGTCGCTCATTAATGTTAGAAAATATTTTCTCATTATAGAGCTGTCAATATAGGCGAGGCCGGGCTAGCCCAGCCCAGCCCACGTGGGCTTTAGCAATTGACGGGCTAGGCTGGGCTAGCCCACCAATTGATAGGCATTATAATGGTCAGTCCACCCCAACCCTATGTGGGTTGCGGGCCCCAACGGGGCAGCCCATTATTTTTTAAAATATAATTTATATATGTTTTAAGTTCTAACCTAAAAAGATAAATATTTAAAAGTTAAAAAAAATCTTATTGAAATTTTTTTACAAAACTTAATAATTTTTTATATTGTTCCAATATATGATAAACACTAAAAAAAAAAGTAAAATACAAGACTAGTATTTCGTTCACTAAAAGTCAATACTCATAACAAACTATTCAAGAGAACATCCATTATGCTTATGGGATATCCAACATATCATCTTAATCATACATATTTGAATCCGCTTGTGAGAAAGTTGTCTTAATATCTTCACTTTCATCTACATCTATAATTCGTATGCAATATTAATTAGTGAAATATTAAGAATAATTAAATTTTTAAAATTAATTAATATTTTAAGACTTTGATCTTTTAATATGATGAACTTAATAAACTTTAAGCTTGGATACTCTTCTTGATATTTTTTCTGTCGTATAATTTTTATATATTTCAAATATATATTTTTATTAGGCCCACGGGCCGGGCCGGTCCGGCCCAGCCTCAGTCAAGCCTCACAGGCCACGGGCTTACTCGGGTCAGGCTTAAAAGCCTCATTTTAAAATAGGCTCAAAAATTCTAGCACAGTCCTGCTAAATAACGGGTTGGGTTGAGCTGGCCCAACGGGCCAAGCCCATATTGGCAGCTCTACCTCATTGAATGCTACCTGATGGCAAATACTTGGTCTTCTCCCGTTAACCATGCCCCCTTCGAGATTTATCTGATGTCTGTTGAATTTGTTGTATCTGGTATTGGTCGTTACTTGACTTCACTTTTACGGTTTTACCTATCTTCAGTTCCATGTGTCATGCTACCATTTGACCATCTGTTATAAACCAAATTTGCCCCATACAATTAATCTTAATTAAATATTATACTTTTATAAACAAAAAAAATGAAGATGCTAGAATAAATAGAATCTACATAGAAAAAAACAATTAATTGCTAGGAAAATCAAGAAGATGTATAGTGTGGTCAAATGAATTTGTTGAATTAGGGCATTTGGAGACCTAATACGCTGTAATCTTAAGACATAAAAGATCAGATTTTTATAATTTTCTAACACATTGGACGGCACAATAGAATGATATATATATATTTGTTTAGTGTAATATTTTATTACCTATTAATCAATTCCAAATCACCTTATTATGCGGGTGTTAGAGTGTAATCTGTAGGAGATTATTTTCTTTGGCATTTACCCAGTAGACTCTTGGTTTTATACACTGAAAAAATTATTCGAGATTTTTGAAGCTTTAAAGATATGATTTTATAGAGAATGTGTCACGAATACAATTTGACATTGGGTCAGCTTTTGCTTTGGGCTGAGGATCAGCTTATGTTAAGGTCCAGTGCCATTTCTGCAATATTGAGCCCATTAATTAATTACCTCTCTCTTATTAGTTTATATTCCCTCAAATAGCTATAAGCCCAATCAAGGACAAGTGTCCAATTATAGTACTAGTTTGTTAGGAAGACAGTTGTAGCTAGCTGAATATCCCTATTTATCTTGCTATGGATTTTGAGGCATCTATCAATGAAATCAGAATTTGCTTAATTTTCTTCCTTTATATTTTTTCTTTCTCCCAACAATCCAAATTGGTAGCCTAGGTGCTACATTTGGTGTCAGAGCATCGATCCAATGGCGGATCCACAACATGAAACTACTGACGAAGAAAGAACTCCGACTCTCGAGCTTCAACTTTAGTTATTCATGGAGGCTTCGACGAAATGGATGGAACAAATGGAATTGATGGTGAAGGATTTAAATCGGCGAGAAGATTCACGAGCAGCTGCACGCTCGTTCATGGCGGCAACTCAGGTAAGCTCCTATGTTGAATCTGGTCAGTCATCTGTAGGGGGATTATTTCGCCCAGCATCAGCATTGGCAACTCCCGTTTACTCCTCCTCGGCGACTGTAACCCTTAGCTTCTCAAACATGAGTCGTGGTCTAGTTTTGAGTACCCCTCATCCCATGGTTCCTCGTGTATGCTCTGTTCCGAGTTTTACAGAGTCATTAGCCCTTGGACCAATGAATCCCTATTTTTCTCATACCCTTCACTCTACTCTAAATTCCACCATTGTTGTTTCCCTCAGTGCTTCACAACCGTTCACAAGCTTTTCAGCTTCCAATGGGCCGTATGCTTCTTCACCATTATCAAGCCATCCTTTAACCTTTGGTACTTATGTGGGTATCCAAACACCTCCTATATCTCACCCTCCAGCTCTTTCTTCAGCCTAATTACCACCTTATATGTCTACTGTTCCATTGTTAACAACCCACATGACACAAATGCCCATTTTCACCACTCAAGCACCCATGTCTATGTCCGAATTACCCCCTCACTTTGATTTCACACTTCCAACCCTGTTTTCCCATTCTGACCTTACGACCCATAACTTGCGATTTCTAAAAGCTAAATTGGATTTCCCAGAATTTGATGAAAATAATGCCAGGGGATGGATATGTCGTTGCCAATACTATTTTGACTACTATCAAGTCCCAGAGGCTGCCAAAATGACATATGTAGCGGTGAGTGTCAAGGACAAGTTTGATAGCTCGTTTGATTCGTATGTCATTGATCATGGAGGGCAGGTGTTTTGGAACTAGTTTTGTGTGGATTTGTGTGCACACTATGATAGTACTGGGCCGCTAGATGTGGTCACTGTTTTTAACAGGCTACAACAATAGGTTGATGTAACAAGTTACCAAAAACGTTTTGAGGATCTACGCTGCCAAGTCCAAGTAGTCAAACCTCATTTCGATGAGCTCTATTTTATAACATGTTTCGTGGGGGGCCTCAAAGAGGAGATTGTGCCATTGGTGAAAGTCACAAATGCCCAAACATTGTTGGTGACCTACAATATGGCAAAACTCTATGAGCGGTCCCTAAATGCCCAAGCAAAGAATTCCTCTGCCAAATTTTCTAAGACACCCATATATAACCCTTCCTACAAAACTACCACCCAAACTCCATTCCCAATAACCAAAGGCCCAAATCCTATATTACCTAACAAACCCATAGCCCAAAAGGTCCCAAATCTCCAAACACTTTGTGAACAGAATCTATGTTACAAGTGCCATGACAAGTATTTCCCGAGACACCAGTGCAAACCAAAAGTACTAAATGCTATAGAAGGGCAGGAGGAGAAGGTAGTAGGAGAGGAGGAGGAACTAGTAGAGGTGGTTGAAAGAATGGAAGAGGTAGACCAGGCTGAGATTTCTTTAAATGTATTACTAGGCCTAAATCATGCCCCTTCCACAATTAGAATCAGAGGATGGATGGAGAAGCATCCAATTACAGTTTTGATTGATAGCGGGTCTACGCATAGTTTTGTAGACCCAGTCATTGTGAAGCAACTCAAATGGAGAACAGAGCCCGTGGCTAAGACCATGAAAATACGGGTAGCTAATGGACAAATTATGAGTTGTACTCAATTGTGCCCTATTTTCAGATGGAAAATGAATGAGGATGTGTTCTCTTTTGACTTGAGAATCTTAAACGTTGGGGGGTCTAATATTATATTGCGCATGGATTGGGTGGAGACGATGGCCCCAATTGTTCTACACACTAGGACACACAGCAATACCTTTTTTAGGGGGGACAAAATCATCACCTTGATAGGTTGTGATAATTCTGGGCCAAAAGAATATTGTGATGAAAAAGTGTCACGACTCCAATCCCCGGTCGTGATGGCGCCCAACACCATGCTAGGCAAGCCCGACCAATCCACACTCTCAATCCCTCATATGGAGTTCGTTATCAAATAATAGGATTTAAATGCCAAATTAACTTGATTATAACTCTGTAACAGTAGATAACATATGCGGAAACCAAGGAAATGCCAACTACAAATCCCACCGATCTGGTGTCACGAGTCAAGAGCCTCTAATACAAGTCTGAGTAGCAGCCTATACATAGAATAGTCTAGAATGTGGAAAGTAAAGAGGATAAGGGGAGAAATCGGGTCCTGCAGACGCCATGCAGCTACCTCAACAACTCTGGTGATAATCTGAGCAGCAGCAGAAAGCTCAAACTATGCCTCTGGGATACCTGTATCTGCATACATGGTGCAGGGAGTAATGTGAGTACTCCAACTTAGTGAGTAATAGCAATAAATAATGACTGACAGAAAGAAAACTCGAAAAAATACTACGCAGTTCTATATTAAAATAGTATAAACATCAAAACAGCAGCTAAATGAAGAAATCCGGAAAAATCCTCTAAACCAGTACTCAACTCACTTATTTCTCACGATAACCAAAATCATAATCATACCGCTGTGGTGTGCAACCTGATCCGTATAGTATACTGCTGCGGCAAGCAGCCCGATCCAATAATAATAGTCGACTGCGCTCACTGGAGGTATGCAGACTCCGGAGGGGCTCCTATAACCCAAGCGCTACTGCGGCATGCAGTTCGATCCATATAAATATACCGCTACGGCGTGCAGCCCGATCCGATAATATACTACTGCGGCGTGCAGCCCGATCCGTATATATATATATATATATATATATATACTGATGCGGCGTGCAACCCGTTCCATAGCATATCAAATACCCTCACAATGGGGTTCCCAACCCCTCTCAGTCAATATAGACTTGGCATCTCGGGCATACTAAGATAAGACATGGTTCTCAACCCACACGTTATTCTTATTTGGATTTATCAATCTCTAAGCCGATTCGTATTATATTTAACAGTTAAGGACATGACTGAGGGCATGATTTTAACAAGTAAAGTAAGGTCAATCATGTACAATTGCCCATAAGGGTTTTACAGGTCGGCACACGGCCCCAAATATGGCAACTAGCCCAGACTATAATAATATCGATTAAATCTCAGCCAAAAATACAGTAAAATCATCAAACGGGATGAACCAAGTCCAAATCCCCAGTATTAACGGACCCCACGCTCGTCATACAGTGTGTGTCTCACCTCAACATAGCACTACGTTGTGCAAATCCGGGGTTTCAAACCCTCAGGACATCATTTATAACCATTACTCACCTCAAGTTGGCCAAAGTCCTAGCTCGAAAATCAACCCCCTCGAGCGACGAATCTGATCAAAACCACAAGGAATACGTTACAATAGGCTAAGGGAACACAACCCAATCGAAAAGACTCGGAAAATATCAAAATTCACAATGTTGGCAAAACCCGAGCCCTGGGCCCACTTCTCGAAAAATCAAAAAATTAACATCACCGGATTTCTCAGCTCACCACGAGTCTATACATATCAAATTTACCAAAATCGGAGTCCATTTGGCCCTTCAAATTCCACTTTAAAATACCGAATTTCTAAGCCCTAGCTTTACCCTCTTTTGATGATTTTCCACAAATTTCCATGTAATTTCAACCATTAATTCATGTATTTAGGTTAACAAACTCACCTCCAATCACACCTGGTCGAAATCCCCTTCAAATTCCGTCCAATAGCTCTCAAAGTTGCTTAAAAATGGTGGAAATAGACTAAGCTTCGCGGAACAAAAATGAGCATTAAAACCCTTTTGATAACAGGGATTCTCGCACCTGCGGTCCCTTTTCCGCATCAGCGACTACCGCTTATGCGGAACCTCATTTAAAAGCTAAGACCGCTTCTGCGGTCACCCTTTCGCATTTGCAGACCCCGCACATGCGGATAATCTTCCGCTTCTGCGGAAACACCTGACATTCCCTTTTCGCACCTGCGACACGCCTCCGCATTTGCGGCATCGCAGATGCGGTTTCTCTTCCGCATGTGTGGTTTCTCCCTTCCAGGCCATTGACCGCATTTGCGGTCTTTCTTCCGCACCTGTGCCGCTGCATATGCGGTTCCTTTTCGGCAGATGCGTAAATACCAGATACCAGGTGCCTTCAGCAATCTCCCAACTCTAAATTTCATCCCGTTAGCCATCCGAAATCACCCCGAGGCCCCTGGGACCTCAACCAAAAGTGCCAACCCATCCTAAAACATGATTCAAACTTGCTCCAATCGTCAAAACACCACAATTAACACCAAAACCACTAAATTATATCAAATTCAAGCCTAAGTTTCTCAAAAACTTCTAAATTACGCATTTGATCAAAAACCCGACCAAAACACCCCCGAATAACCTGAAATTTTGCACACACATCCAAAATCACCTAACGAAGCTACAACAACTCTCAGAATTCCATTCCGAACCTTGGATCAAAATCTCACCTATCAACCGGAATTCGCCAAAATACTAACTTCGCCAATTCAAACCTAATTCTACGCCGGACCTCCAAAATCAATTCCGATCACACTCCTAAGTCACAAATCATCTCTCGAAGCTAACCAAATCACTGAAAATCACATCCAAGCCCTCTAACTCATAGTTCAACATCCGGTTGACTTTTCCAAAACAAGCCTTCCTTAAAGAGACTAAGTGTCTCATTTCCATCCAAAAATCAATCAAAATCAACTCATTCACCCAAAACTCGTATAATAAAACATAAAGAAGCAGAAAATGGGGAAAACGGGACGGTAACTCACGTGACGACGGTCCGGGTCGTCACATCCTCCCTAACTAAAACAAACGCTCGTCCTCGAGCGTGTCAAAAAACATACCTGGAACCTCAAATAGGTGAGGATATCTACTCCGGATCTCCCGCTCGGTCTCCCAAGTAGCCTCCTCCATGGGCTGACCTCTCCACTGCACCTTTGCCAAAGCTATGTCCTTTGATCTCAACTTTCGAACCTGATGACCCAAAATAGCCATTGGCTCCACATCATAGGTCAAATCATCATCCAACTGAATAGTGCTATAATCCAATACATGAGACGGGTCCCCAACATACTTCCGGAGCATGGATACATGAAATACCAGATACACGCTCGACAAGCTGGGTAGTAAGGCAAGCTCATAAGCCACCTCCCCAATCCTCCTAAGTACCTCAAAAGGCCTAATGAACCGCGGACTCAGCTTCCCTTTCTTTCCAAACCGCATAACACCCTTCATGGGCAAGACCTTCAGCAAGACCTTCTCACCCACCATATATGACACATCCCGAACTTCCGGTCCGCATAACTCTTCTGACGCGACTGTGTTGTATGAAGCCTCTCCTAAATCAGCTTCACCTTTCCTAAGGCATACTGAACCATCTCAGCCCCCAATAACCTAACCTCGCCGGGCTCGAACCATCCAACAGGAAATCTACACCGCCTCCCATACAACGCCTCATACGGAGACATCTGAATGCTCGACTGATAATTGTTGTTGTAGGCAAACTCAGCAAGAGGAAAAAACTCATCCCAAAAACCTCCAAAATCAATAACACAGGCACGCAACATGTCATCCAATATCTGAATTGTGCGCTCGGACTACCCGTCCGTCTAAAGATGAAATGTTGTGCTTAACTCTACCTGTGTACCCAACTCTCGCTGAAATGTCCTCCAGAAATGAGAAGTGAACTGAGTACCCCTATCTGAGATAATAGACACTGGAACCCCATGCAATCGGATAATCTCCCGGACAAAGATCCCTGCCAACCGCTCCGAAGAATAAGTAGTACATACTGGAATGAAGTGCGCGAACTTGGTTAGCCGATCCACAATCACCCAAATCGAATTGAACTTCTTCAGAGTCCGAGGGAGACCACTCACAAAATCCATAGTAATCCTCTCCCACTTCCACTCGGGAATAATCATCCGCTGAAGTACACCGCCCGAACTCTGATGCTCGTACTTTACCTACTGACAGTTGAGACACCGAGCCACAAACCCTACTATATCCTTCTTCATCCTTCTCCACCAATAGTGCTGCCTCAAATCCTGATACATCTTTGCGGCACTCGGATGGATGGAATACCGTGAGTTGTGGGCCTCCTCTAATATCATCTCTCGAAGCCCATCCACATTGGGCATGCAAATCCGGCCCTACATCCTCAACACGCCATCATCAGTAGTCACATCCCTGGCATCATCATGCTGAACCCTGTCCCTAAGGACAAGCAAATGCGGATCATCATACTGGCACTCTCTGATGCGGTCATACAAGGAAGACCGAGAAACCACACAAGCCAACACCCGACTAGGCTATGAAATATCTAATCTCACCATCCGATTGGCCAAAACCTGAACATCAACTGCAAAGGGCCTCTCGCTAATTGGAATGTACGCCAAACTCCCCATACTAACCGCCTTCTGGCTCAAAGCATCGGCCACCATATTAGCCTTCCACGGGTGATACAGAATGGTAATATCATAGTCCTTGGGTAACTCTAGCTACCTCCGCTGCCTCAAATTGAGATCCTTTTGCTTGAATAGATGCTGAAGACTGCGATGATTGGTGAATACCTCGCAAGATACGCCATACAAGTAGTGCCTCCAAATCTTTAAAGCATGAACTATAGCAGCCAACTCCAAATCATGTACATGGTAGTTCTTCTCATGGGGCTTCAACTGATGAGAAGCATATGCAATAACTCTACCCTCCTGCATCAACACACATCCGATCCCAACTCTCGAAGCATCACAATATACAATATAAGAACCTGTGGCTGAGGGCAAAGCCAATACTGGGGTCGTGGTCAAAGCTATCTTGAGCTTCTGAAAGCTCTCCTCGCACTCGTCCGACCACACAAATGGAGCACCCTTCTAAGTTAACTTGATCAAGGGTTACGCAATAGAGGAAAATCCCTGGACAAACCGGCGACAATAACCTGCCAACCCAAGGAAACTGCGAATCTCTGTGACTGAGGTCGGTCTAGGCCAACTCTGCACCACCTCTATCTTCTTCGGGTCGACCTAAATACCCTCGATGGACACCACGTGCCCCAAGAAGGCCACTGACCCAAGCCAAAACTCGCACTTGGAGAACTTTGCATAAAGCTTCTCCTCCCTCAATCTCTGTAATACCACTCGCAAATGTTGTGCGTGCTCCTCTAGGCTATGCGAGTACAATAGAATATCATCGATAAAAACAATCACAAATGAATCCAGATACGGCCGAAATACATTGTTCATCAAATGCATGATCGTTGCTGGGGCATTAGTCAACCCAAATGACATAACAAGAAACTCATAGTGACCATATCTAGTCCTGAAAGCAGACTTCATAATATTCGAATCTCTGATCTTCAGCTGGTGATAGCCCGAACGGAGGTCAATCTCGGAGAACACCCTCCCCCCTGAAGCTGGTCAAATAAATCATCGATATGAGGCAGGGGATACTTGTTCTTCACCTTCACTTTGTTCAATTACCTGTAGTCAATGCACATTCTCATTGTGCCATCTTTATTTTTCACAAATAGAACCGGTGCACCCTACGGTGACATACTAGGCCGAATGGACCCCTTATCTAGGAGTTCCTGAAGTTGATCCTTCAATTCTTTCAATTCCGCTGGTGCCATACGATACGGAGGAATAGAAATGGGCTGAGTGCCCGGCACCAGGTCAGTACCAAAATCAATGTCCCTGTCCGGTGGCATGCCCGGCAGGTCTGCAGGGAAAATATCGGGAAACTCCCTCACAACTGGGACAGAATCAATGCTAGGAGTCTCGGCTCCAACATCCCTCACAAAAGCCAAATATGATAGACAACCTTTCCCAACCATACACTGGCCTTTAGGAAAGAAATCACCCTGCTAGGAACATATTCAGTCACGCCACGCCACTCGATCCTCGGAACACCCGGTATAGACAGAGTGATTGTCTTAGCATGACAGTCCAGAATAGCATGACACGGAGATAACCAGTCCATGCCCAAAATAACATCAAAATCCACCATGCTCAATAGAAATAGATTAACTCGGGTATCCATACCCCCAATAGTCACTAAACACGACCGATATACATGGTCTACAATAATAGTATCACCCACCGGGATAGATACATCAACAGGTAAGGCAAGACACTCTCGGGTCGGACCCAAATCATGAGCAAAATATGAGGACACATAGGAATAGGTGGAACCGGGATCAAATAAGACTGAGGCATCCCTATGGTAGAATGAAATAATACCTGTGATAACTGCATCCGGGGCTATAGCATCTGTCCTGCCCTGAAGAGCATAAAAGTGAGCATGACCACTGCCCGGTCGGTCTCCCCCTCTAGGGCGACCCTTGGCTGCCTGACCCTCACCCCTAGCTGGCTGGGTAGGTGTTAAAGAAATTGGGCCAGAAGATGAGGGCTGACCCCTGTGTTGAGATGAGCTAGTAGCACGGCGAGGACACTCCCTCCGTATATTCCCAAACTCTCCATACTCATAGCAGCACCCGAGTGTTGGGAACTGGTACTGAAGGGAACCCCTCGCGCCAGAGTCGCTAGCTGATGCACTCGGCCTAGAAGAACCCTAAGCAGATGGAGCACGAGACGAACTCTGTGCTGGAAGAGCGCTGAGAGATGACTGACTCTGCTGAGAACTCTAGTAACCCCGACTTGAAGATCCTCCTCGATACTCGAGTCGAGCTGGCTGAGCGGGCCTGAAAGAATGACCCCGACCCTGCTGGAACTGGCCCCTCGAAGGAGCGCCACTGTGACTACCAGAACCTCGAGGCCTCTTAGCCTCCCTCTCATCTCGGTCCTGGCGGCAAACCAACTCAATATCTCGAGCTATATCCACCACCTCCTCAAATGAAGCGCCCAACACTCTCTCTCTAGTCATAAGAATACGAAGAGGGTAGTGGAGACCATCAACAAACCATCGGATACGCTCACGGTCCATCAGAACCAACCAAACTGCATGCCGAGACAGCTCAGAAAATCTCATCTCATATTGTGTCACTGACATCTCTCCCTGTCGTAGCCCCTCAAACAGTCTGCGCAGCTCCTCTCTACGGGACTGTGGTACATACTTCTCCAAGAAGAGAGTGGAGAACTCCTGCCAACTCAAAGGTGCTGCACCAACTGGCCTACGCCTCCCAACAGGTGAAGGCAGCTCCAGTAAATTGAAATGTAGTAAAAGCCACACCGCTGGACTCAAGAATCCCTGATGTACGGAGCATCCGCTAACATCTGTCGAGAAAACCCTGGGCATCCTCGCCCTCAGCTCCACTAAAGGTCGGAGGCTGGAGTCTACCAAACCTCTCGAGGCAATGCTGCTCGTCCTCGGGCATAACTGGAACCCTGTACTCCTGAACTGGTACCAGTGGCTGAGCTGGAGGTGCCTCTGGAGTCTGTAATCCCTGCACTACCTGCTCAGGTGTGCGAGCAGCGGGGGTCTAATTGCCTCCCCCGACCTGTGAAGTAGTTGTTGCTGCTATGGTGGCTGAAACCACTAGAGCCAAGCCCGTACAAACTATAAATATCTGGACCAATGTCTTTTGGAGACCAGGAATCACAATGGGCACAGCCGATGCCTGAACTGGTGCTGCTGGAGCCTGGTCCTGAGGTGGGGCAACTAAAGGATCCACAAGTGTTGCCCCTGCTGCTCTGCCTCTACCACGACCACGACCGCGTCCACGGCCTCTAGTAGCCTCAGTAGGTGGTATTGGTGGTCGTCCGTCACGTCCGGTAGCTCGTGTCCTCACCATCTGTGAGAGAATAGAATAAAGAGAAGATTAGTACTTGGATCAACAAGTTCACACGACAGAATTTCAAGAATGTGAAGTTTTCCTAACAGGTTCTGCAGCCTCCCGAGGATAAGTACAGACGTCTCCGTACCGATCCGCGAGACTCTACTAAACTGGCTCATGACTCGCGAGACCTAGTAACCTAGGCTCTGATACCAACTTGTCACGACCCCAATCCCCGGTCGTGATGGCGCCCAACACCATGCTAGGCAAGCCCGACCAATCCACACTCTTAATCTCTCATATGGAGTTCGTTATCAAATAAGAGGATTTAAATGCCAAATTAACATGATTATAACTCTGTAACAGTAGATAACATATGCGGAAACCAAGGAAATACCAACTACAAATCCCACAGATTTGGTATCACGAGTCAAGAGCCTCTAATACAAGTATGAGTAGCAGCCTATACATAGAATAGTCTAGAATGCGGAAAGTAAAGAGGATAAGGGGAGAAATTGGGTCCTGTGGACGCCATGCAGCTACCTCGACAACTCCGGTGATAATTTGAATTGCAGCAGAAAGCTCAAACTATGCCTCCGGGATACCTGTATCTGCACACATGGTGCAAGGAATAATGTGAGTACTCCGACTCAGTGAGTAATAGCAATAAATAACGACTGACGGAAAGAAAATTCGTAAAAATACTACGCAGTTCTATATTAAAATAGTATGAACATCAAAACAGCAGCTAAATGAAGAAATCCGAAAAAAATCCTCTAAGCCAGTACTCAACTCATTTATTTCTCACAATAACCAAAATCATAATCATACTGCTGCGGCGTGCAGCCCGATCCGTATAGTATACTACTGTGGCGTGCATCCCAATCCAATAATAATAGTTGACTGCGCTCACTGGGGGTGTGCAGACTCCGGAGGGGCTCCTACAGCCCAAGCGCTATACTACTCCGACGTGCAGTCCGATCCATATAAATATACGGCTGCAGCGTGCAGCCCGATCCGATAATATACTGGTGCGGCGTGCAGCCTGATCCGTATATATATATATATATATATATATATATATATATATATATATATATATATATATATATATATATAAATAACTCGAAGACGTTTCAGATGGTCATGAAAGGATTTGAGTGTTTTCGGTTGGTCCCATTAGGCATTATGATAATTGAGATAAAACTTAAAAGTAGTAAGTGGTTGGTCTTATATATACATAGAGTGTCAAGTCAAGTTTCAACAATAATGTCTTGGTTTGCATTTTGCTTCCCTACTGGTTAAGTTTTGTTAGTCAAATTACCCTTTTTTGTTGCATTTAATTATTATTATATGATCTTGTAATGCCTACACCTTGAGCTTGAAGTGTTGTTATACTGATGTAGTAGACGATCAGCAGTGGAGCCATAATTTTAATTTTATCAATTTTTAAATTTGTGTACATATTAAAAAGAGCTTATTAACACAAATACACTATCAAAGGCGAAGCTAGCATTAAAGATATGAATTAAACCGAATATAATAATTTTGATCCAAATTTTGTTTCTTAATAAATTTGTTTAATTGTTCAAATAATTACTTCTTCCGTTCACTTTTACTTGTCCACTATTGACTCTGCACACCCTTTGAGAAATACTTAATTTTGTCGGTCAAGCCTGTAGGTGAACTTCCACCTCCGACCCTGTATTGCCGACAGGTAAATTTTGTCGAAGGATGATCAATCAATGTGAGAAGTATTAGCACAGGACTACACAATCTATCTTTTGTTATCATCGATCTAT
>MU773770.1:37140-56753 GCA_026770625.1 Nicotiana glauca
ATATATATATATATATATATATATATATATTGCTACGGCGTGCAGCCCGATCCATAGCATATCAAATACCCTCACAATGGGGTTCCCAACCCCTCTCAGTCAATATAGACTTGGCCTCCCGGGCACACTAAGATAAGACAGGGTTCTCAACCCACACGTTATTCTCATTTCGATTTATCAATCTCTAAGCCGGTTCGTATCATATTTAACAGTTAAGCACATGACCGAGGGTATGATTTTAACAAGTAAAGTGAGGTCATTCATGTACAATTGCCCCAAAGGGTTCTACAGGTCGGCACAAGGCCCCAAACATGGCAACTAGCCTAGACTATAATGATATCGATTAAATCTCAGCCAGAAATACAGTAGAATCATCAAACGGGATGGACCAACTCCAAATTCCCAGTAGTAACGGACCCCACACTCGTCATACGACGTGTGTCTCACCTCAAGATCGCACTACGTTGTGCAAATCTGGGGTTTCAAACCCTCAGGACATCATTTATAACCATTACTCACCTCAAGCCGGCCAAAGTCCTAGCTCGAAAATCAACCTCCTCGAGCGACGAATCTGATCAAAACCACAAGGAATACGTTACAATAGGCTAAGGGAACACAACCCAATCAAAAAGACTTGAAAAATAACAAAATTCACGAAGTTGGCAAAACCCGAGCCCTGGGCCCACTTCTCGAAAAATTTAAAAATTAACATCACCGGATTCCTCATCTCTCCACGAGTCTATACATATCAAACTTACCAAAATCGGATTCCATTTGACCCTTCAAATTCCACTTTGAAATACCAAATTTTCAAGCCCTAGCTTTACCCTCTTTTGATAATTTTCCACAAATTTCCATGTAATTTCTACCATTAATTCATGTATTTAGGTTAAAAAAAACTTCCTTCCAATCACACCTAGTCAAAATACCCTTCAAATATCGTCCAATAGCTCTCAAGGTTGCTTAAAAATGGCGGAAATAGACTAAGCTTCGCGGAACAAAAATGAGCATTAAAACCCTTCTGATAACAGGGATTCTCGCACCTGCGGTCCCTTTTCCACATCAGCGACTACCGCTTCTGCGGTTATTTTCCATTTCTGCGGAACCTCATTTATAAGCCAAGACCGTTTTTGCGGTCACCCTTCCGCATTTGCGGACCCCGCACATGCGGATAATCTTCCACTTCTGAGGAAACACCTGACATTCCCTTTTCGCACCTGCGACACGCCTACCGCATCTGCGGCCTCGCAGATGCGGTTTCCCTTCCGCATCTGCGGTTTCTCCCTTCCAGGATATTGACCGCATTTGCGGCCTTTCTTCCGCACCTGCGCCGCCGCATCTGCAGTTCTTTTTCTTCAGATGTGGAAATACCAGATACCATGTGCCTTCAGCAATCTCCAACTCCAAATTTCATCCCGTTAGCCATCTGAAATCACCCTGAAGCCCCCGGGACCTCAACCAAATGTGCCAAAACATCCTAAAACATGATTCAAACTTGCGCCAATTGTCAAAACACCAAAATTAACACCAAAACCACCAAATTACATCAAATTCAAGCCTAAGTTTCTCAAAAACTTCCGAATTACGCATTTGATCAAAAACCTGACCAAAACACCCCCGAATAACTTGAAATTTTGCACACACATCCAAAATCACCTAACGAAGCTGCAACAACTCTCGGAATTTGATTCTGACCCTCAAATCAAAATCTTACCTATCTACCGGAATTCACCAAAATACTAACTTCGCCAATTCAAGCCTAATTCTACGCTGGACCTCCAAAATCAATTACAATCACACTCCTAAGTCACAAATAATCTCCCGAAGCTAACCAAATCATCGGAAATCACATCCGAGCCCTCTAACTCATAGGTCAATATCTGGTTGACTTTTTCAAAACAAACCCTCCTTAAAGAGACGAAGTGTCTCATTTCCATCCAAAAATAAATCCAAATCAACTCATTCACCCAAGGCTCGTATAATAAAACATAAGGAAGCAGAAAATGGGAAAATAGGGTGGTAACTCACGTGACGGCGGGCCGAGTCATCACAAAAGGTTATTCAGAAGTTGCTAAGGATGGGCCAATGTATCATTTCAGCCCAACTGACAAAACTAGATGCCTTACCCAAAGGTGACAGACCACTAGAACCAGTCCAAAACTTACTGTCCAGATTTGTGGACATATTCCAAGAGCCTAAAAACCTTCCCCCAAATAGGACTTGTGATCATGCAATCGAGCTGCTACCAGGATCTAAGCTCTTCAACATCTTCCCTTATTGATACTCATTTGAGCAGAAAAATACCATTGAAAAAATGGTCAGAGAGATGATGGAAGCTCAAAAAATTTCCTAGCACTTCTTTTTTTGCATCCCCAGTCATATTGGTTAAGAAGAAGGATGTTACGTGGAGATTTTGTGTGGATTATCGTAGGTTGAACGAAATTATAATAAAAAAACAAGTATCCAATTCTAGTTGTGGAAGATCTTTTGGATGAACTCTATGGGGCTGAAATATTCTCCAAATTGGACTTGAGGTCGGGCTATCACCAAATAAGAATGAGGCCGGGGGATGAGTTCAAAACTGCTTTTCGGACTCACCATGGACTATAGGAATTCAAAGTAATGCCCTTTGAGCTTACCAACGCCCCTGCCACCTTCCAAGCCCTGATGCACGAAGTTTTCAGCCCTTACTTGCGCAAATTTGTCCTTGTTTTCTTCGACGACATCCTGATCTATAGTGCTAATCTGAAGATCATGTCTAACATCTAGAAGTGGTTTTTAAAGTATTGAAAGCAAATCAGTTGTTCACCAAAATATCCAAATGTAGTTTTTCCAAGGCCCAGCTTGAGTACTTAGGGCACATTTTCTCAGGGCATGGAGCAAGTATGGATCTAACAAAAATTGGGGCAATGGTTAGCTGGCCCTATCCTATCACCATTAAGGAGTTGTGTTGCTTTCTAGGACTCACTGGATACTACAGCCATTTCATCAAAGGATTTGTTATCATTAGCAAGCCACTGACTGAATTGTTAAAGAAAGGGGCATTCAACTAGAACGTAAAGGCTGCGGAGGCCTTTGATGAACTGAAAAATGCCATGGTCTGAGCTCCAATATTAGCCTTACCTAACTTCTCAATACCATTCATCATGGAGATAGATGCGAGTGGTACAGGAGTGGGGGTTGTTCTTATGCAAAATAGCGGGGAAATCGCCTTCATGAGTCAAGCCCTTAGTCCAAAGCATTTGGACCTCTCTACATACGAGAAAGAATTGATTGCCTTGTTGCTAGCAGTGGAAAAGTGGCGGCACTATCTTCAACCCCACCATTTCATCATTCGTACTGAACATTTCAGCCTCAAATTCTCGAGAAACCAAAGAATCACCACAACTCTTCAACACAAGGGAATAACAAAATTAATGGGGCTGAGCTACGAAATACAGTATCGAAAAGGGGCAGATAATGTAGTTTTTTGATGCTTTGTCACACAAGTTCGAGTCTACTGAAGAATGCAATAGACTTACAACTGTGCAACCAAAATGGGTCACTAAAATAATGGAAATCTATGAAGGGGACCCTGAAGCTCAACACATTCTAACACAGCTAGCAGTCGATAGCAATGCCCTACCCAACACTACCACACAAAATGAATTGATTAGAATAGATGGCAAGATATTTATGGGGATTAAGGGTCAATTACGAGAGCAGCTTATTGAACAAATGCATTCCATACCTTGGGGAGGACATTCAGGAATTTTGGGCACCCAGCAGAGGTTAAGGGCCTTGTTCTTTTAGCCAGGATTACTGACTAAGGTGAAAGATAAGGTCAAGAGTTGTGAGGTTTGTCAACGCAACAAGGCAGAACATATTCCTTATCCCGAAACTTTGCAACCTATTCCAATCCCTTTAAGATCTTGGGAACACCTAACCATGAATTTCATCGAAGGACTACCAAGGTCATTTGGAAAGGACACTATTCTGGTAGTCATTGACAGGTACACCAAGTATGCGCACCTATTCACATAGACTCATACTTAGAATGCAACTCAAGTAGCTCAGTTATTTTTGGATCACATTTGCAAGCTTCATGGAGTCCCTAGCTCAATTCCGTCAGACCGTGATCCCATCTTCACAAGTTTGTTCTGGAAAGAATTGTTTAAACGTTTACATGTTGAGCAAAGACTCAACATTGCATATCACCCGCAGTCTGATGGGCAATCAGTGAGACAAAACCAATGTGTGGAGGCTTACCTGCGTTGCATGACTGGTCATAGACCCAAGAATGGAACAAGTGGATTTCACTCGCTGAGTTTTGGTATAATACCAATTACCGGTCAGCTATTGGTATGAATCCATTCAAAGCATTGTATGGTTATGAACTACCCTTGCCAACCTTTGAGCTAATTTTTCAATCCAAGATGGACTCAGTAGATCAGCTATTAAGGGAGCGGCAAATAATTTACAAAAGCTTGAAAGAGAATTTGACCAAGGCTCAAAACCGTATGAAACAGTACACAGATTCCAAAAAAAGTGAGAGGTAATTTATGGTTGGAGACATGGTCTTCTTAAAATTGCAACCATATCGTCAGACTTCAGTAGCAATGAGAAGGAATTTGAAATTGGCAACCAAATTTTACGGTCCTTATGAAGTAATTCGTAAGCTGGGCCAGGTAGCTTACGAGTTAAAATTAGCCCCAAGCTCAAAGATTCACCCAGTATTTCATGTATCCCAATTGAAGAAGAAGATTGGGGACAGAGTAATTCCTTCCCAAGAACCTCCATTTTGCTTTGATAATGGTAAGATCCTTGCTGAACCAGTTGCAATTCTGGACAGGAAAATGGTCAAAAAAGGAAATAAAGCAGTGGTACAGGTACTAGTCCAATGGGCAAACCTTTCGAAGGAAGAAGCGACATGGGAAGATTATTCATTTTTAAAGTCTCAGTTTCCTAAGTTTGATCCTTGATATAAGAAGAAGTGCTATGTTCGAAAGGAAGATGGGATGTCACAAATACAATTGTGACATTGGGTCAGCTATTGCTTTGGGCTGAGGATCAGCTTATGTTAAGGCCCAGTGCCATTTCTGCAATATTGAGCCCATTAATTAATTTTCTCTCTCTTGTTAGTTTATATTCCCTCAAACAGCTCTAAGCCCAATCAAGGACAAGTGTCCAATTATAGTACTAGTTTGTTAGAAAGACAGTTGTAGCTAGCTGAATATCCCTATTTATCTTGCTATGTATTTTGAGGAATCTATCAATGAAATCAGAATTTGCTTAATTTTCTTCCTTTATATTTTTTCTTTCTCCCAGCAATCCAAATTCGTAGCCCAGGTGCTACAGAATGTGCGATTAGACCAAAAAGAAATCAAAAAGATTTTTTCACTTCTTTATTATAAACTCCATATATTTTGAAACAAGGTTAGCGTGGAAAAATTAAATATTTTTTGTGGTAAAACGATGCACATTTGAGGAAATCTTTGTTGGAGATTACAAATCAAATCGAATGAATTAATTTTGATTCGAGGAAAATCACATTTGGAGAAGTTAAAGTAAAGATGCTAATGATTTGATAAAAAAATATAGTATCCATGGATCTGAAATTAACTTCACAATAAGTAAGATAAGTAATCTGAAAATTAAGACAAGCAACCTACCATAAGTTTATAACAAGTTAAAACATACTATTAATATAAATGTATTTTATTAGTGCATATAAATTAAATCAAATAAAAGTATAAAACAAAAGGCATAAAGAAATGAAAACCCCGCCTCCTACCCACCCACACACACAGAGGAAAATGGGGGATAGGGAATTGGGCCTACAAGGACTTATTTGGGCCAGTACATTGCATGTTACATGTTGGACTTTAAATCTCTTACAAAGGTAAAAATTGCACAAGGCGCCCTATTTGGGCGCCCCTTTTTAACCTGTAGCTGCTTTGTCTTTCTGTTTGCACCCGTATCTATTTTTTTTGTTAAAATCCATTTGAAAAGACCATTTTGCCCTTCTTTATTAAAAAGACTACTTTCTCTCCAAGTATTCGCTAGTCCTCTACTTTCTTTGTCTCTCTCTCTCCCTTTATTCGCGTTTTTTGAAGTTCTTCTCTGAAATCAAATGGTTTTCGTCGTTGTTTTTGATTTTGCAACTGTTAGTCATCATTGTTCCCACATTACAATTTAATCACAGGTACATTGCATTAACTTTTTGTTTTACGATTTAATTTCTGATTTTGATTTTGATACTCGTGTATTTATTATATAAAATATTTTCTTAGAGTTTAGTTTGATAAGTGCGTTAGTTTTTACTTTACGATTATGTTTTTATTTTTTTTAAACGAGTGTTTATGTTGTTAATGAAAATTCTATAAAAAAATTTTGTGATTAGACGTTCAAATTTTTAAAATTTTTGAGAGTTAAACAGATGATACTATAGTACAATGATATCTTAGATATGAGCTGAAGATTTTTTCATGTTTTAGCGTTATTTTGGGATTTGAATTTGTGTTTTATTTTTTGTAAAAATTACAGCATGTTTTTGTGCTGAATGTTTTGTGCTTGTAACTGGTGAAGTTTAGCTTTAGGAGCTGAAGTTTTTGTGCTTGTAACTAGTGAAGTTCTGCTTTAGGAGATGAAGTTTTTGTGTTTTGTAACTGATGAAGTCCAGCTTTAGGAGCTGAAGTTTTTGTGTTTATAGGAGATGAAGTTTTTGTGTTTTGTAACTGGTGAAGTCCAGCTTTAGGAGCTGAAGTTTTTGTGTTTGTTACTGGTGAAGTCCATCTCTAGAGCTGAAGTTTTTGTTTTATACCTGTCGAACTTCAGCTCTATAGCTGAAGTTTTTGTTTTATACCTGTCGAACTTCAGCTCTATAGCTGAAGTTTTTATTTTATACATGTCGAACTTCAGCTCTATAGCTGAAGTTTTTGTTTTATACCTGTAGAACTTCAGCCTTTCTAGGTATTGAAGTTTTAACTGATCTTTTTGATAATGTCTTGATGTTATTTTTTGTATCTTTTACTCTTTTTGAGCAGATGGCTCCTAAAGCACCTAAAGATTCTAATGCAGCTAAAAAGGTAAAGCCTCTAAAGCACCTAAATATCCTAATGCAGCTAAAAAAGGCAAAGCCCCTAAAGCACTACATGTACTACCCCAAGGTCCTTATGTCCCCTCTGCTCCGCCTACCAAACCAGGACAAAGATATTATGAGTATGAAGATTGGTTTAACTCTAAGGGTTACTGGATGGGGAACCATGATTTGAAGAAAGTAATTGCAACTTTCTTGACTTCTACTCAACCGGATAAGCTTAATAATGGTACATTTAGATACATTTTGGTTATGGAGAATTTCCAATGCAACATGAAGTTGGTGCATTGTCTGTGTCTTTCTCGAATATTCATGAATGATCGAGACTCCATTAGTTTCAAGATATTTGGGCATGATGTTTCCTTTACCCTTGAAGGCTTTCACATTATGTGTGGTTTGCGGATCACAACACACAATGTTGAAAGACCAATTAATCGAGAGAGCAATCTTCTGAAGCGGTATTTTGGTAAGTCCAAGGGTGTTACTTTGAAGGATATTTGAAGTTTTATGACTCGCAATGAAATTCCAAAGAATTTTGTGAATCGTGTACATGTATGCGAGAGTGATAATGATGCAGTTAAGCTTATGGAAATTCTCATTGTAGAGTCTATTCTGTTTGGGAAAAATACTAAGTTATGTGTGGCGGAGGAGTATGCATCTATTGTTGAAGATGATAAGGTTTGCACTGAATATCCTTGGGGTAATGTGGCTTATAAGAAGCTCATTTATTCCCTGAAACATGCACTGGACAAGCAGAACAAAAACCATATAACTGAGTATAAACTTAGTGGATTTCCATATCCGTTATGTGCTTGGTTCTATGAGTGCTTCCTAGATGTTCGGGAGAAGTATATAAGAGAGGATCAGTACCTTGATACCCCTCAGGTCCCCAGGATGTTACGTTATGTATGCGTGGGAGAGCTTAAATTTCTCGAACTTTATTATATGTTCAAAACTCATGAAGTAAGTAACTTTTATTTTTTTTTTTGTCTTCGTATTAATATGCTGATGTATTAGTTTTTTCTCCTCATAGTATACTTTTTTTGTATTAAAAAGAGATATCGCGACTTTAGGGTATTGGATATAATTCCTACAAAATAGGAATTGAATTCAATGCCTTTAATTGGGAAATTATCGTGCAGCCAGATTCGTTCAAATGTAGTTAATGCAGTTCCTTCAACTGGTGAATCACCACGTACTCTGAGTCGATCAAAAGAATCGAATCGAACTCCTGTCATTGGTAAATCACCACCTACTTTAAGTCGATCAAAATAACCGAATCAAACTCATGTCATTGGTAAATCACCGCGTAGTTGGAATCAACCAAAAGAACCGAATCCAACTCCTTTTATTGGCGAAGCATCTCGTACCAAGAGTCATTCTACCTCCTCTACATCTGACTTTGACGACAATGAATTACTTGACACAATATGCTCTATAAGTTTTGATCTGAAGTTTTTTGGTTTTGTTTTTGTAAAAGTACAACCTGTTTTTTGAGCTGAAGTTTTCTTCTATATCTGAAATTTTGTTGTGTATCTATTCTAAAGGTTAACGATGGAGGTTCAAAGGCATGTAGAAAAACAAAGAAGCACGATCGTGAAAGAAGTTTTTGATAAGTTTAAAAAGGAGGAGCGAATTGCTATTGTGGATGAGGTTTTTGTAAAAGTGAAGGTAAGCTAATTTATAAAGAAGTCTTTTTATTTGTGTTGATATTATTCAGATTAATCATTGTTATTAATTTTTTTTCTAGGAATATTTTGATGAGAAGTTCGAACAGTTGTTTACGATTGTCAACAAATCAAATGATTTGAGTAAGCATCGAGTATATGACAGGATGAACGACTGTTACGAACATCCATCGGCTTTTGAAGGCGATGAACATGTTCAAGAAGAATGTGAAGAGCGACGTTTCAGTGCTGATAGATTGAGCAGAGATGTAAATGATGAAGCACATTTATCAACTGAGAATATTGGAAGCATGCAAGGTGCAGATAATCAAGTTGTTGAGACTGCAGAACATACTGCTCATGATGCATTGCGTAAAGTCACAGATGATAATGCTACACATAATAAAGCGGTTGTTGAAGGCCTTGAACATGTTCAACAACAAGGTGGAGAGGAACAATCTAGTGTTTGTAGACATAGTAAAGGTGGAGAGTAAGGTGCAGATGATCAAGTTGTTGGCATTGAAAAACATGCACCGAGTTGTGCTTTGGAAAGTGATATTGGAAAAGGCAATGGAGATCAAGCACTTGTTCATGAATGTTTTGGGAAAGACGATAGATATGCAGGAGCACTAGCTATTTGCAAAGAACTTGTAAGTGGTGATACGCAGGAAATTGTTACTACAGGTAGAAAGTGTGAAGTTTATAATATTTCAATTATACCTTAGATAAGAGCTGAAGTTTTTTTTTCATGTGTTTGTGTTTTTTGCAAAAACTACATCATATTTTTTGGTGAATGTTTTGTAAAAACTTCGGCTATAGAGCTGAAGTTTTTTTTATAACTGTCGAACTTCAGCTCTTTTTTTATAACTGTCGAACTTCAGCTCTAGAGCTGAAGTTTTTTTTTATAACTATCGAAGTTTTTGTTTGTGACTGGCTAACTTCAGCCTTCTTAGAGTTGAAGTTTTAACTGTTTTTTTTATAATATCCTGTAGTGAAATTTTCACTACAGGTATAAATTTTTTCTATGTTTTGTATATAAAAAAACTAGTTGATCTATTCCCCCTCTTTTATGAATATGCAATGGAAGTTGAAACTAGTTGTGGTTCAACTCAAAAACTCTCTGATGATGCTCAATTGAATGAAGGTAGAGTTGAGAATTACCTTCCAGAAAATACTGCAATGGTCCTCGACATTGGTTCACAATTGAATGATGTTGGAAATGCTGATATTGAGAAAGGCATGCAGCCTAGGGAAACCACAACGGAAGACAAACGTCAAGGTATTTTATAGATCATGAATTTATTATATTTGATTGAAGTATATTTTTTAATGTTTGAAATTTTACATATTTTATTTTCTTTTTTATTTTTTTGAATAATTTTTCAGAAAGACTGGAGGTAACTCAAAAAGAATTTGGTGAGCTTATGCAGCACTATCAAAAGGGAGAAATACATATATTCACACCTGTTAACTCACAGACAGGTGTGAAATGTGTTGGTTTTATTTTATAAAATTTAGTAAGTATTATTTATTTTTATTTTTTTGCATGAAGATACAGGATCTGTTGGAATGAAAACACCATCTGTGTCGCAACACTTAGACCAGGTAGTTATTTTCTGCAATTCAATTACAACTATTTTTTTGCTAATGTGTGTTCTCTATCAGTTTTATTTATGTTTATATTTTTCTTGCTTTTGTAGACTTCATCTGATGCATCAGAACTTCTTCCAAAACCTAAGAGAAGGAGATTTCTAGTTCTTCTATGTGTGACACCTGTGATATCCCCAACTTCAATTTATGTTCATTTTCACTTGTTAGTACACAAGGGGATGATTCAGAAGGTAATTCTGCTGTTGTTATTGTTTGTGAAGAGACAGAAGAACGTCGTGAACAACAGGGAATTGGTCAAGCATCTGGCATGATGGCTGTAGTTTTCCCCATGCTGCTGAACAGCAGCAGTTACTTGTGACGGAACAGCAGGAAGAGCAAGCAGAAGGAAAAGCAGATAAAAAAGGGGAAGGATTCATATGGAGAGTATTTGGTTGAGATCTCCTTATGTATTTTATAAGAAAAAGCAAAGAGGGCAAGATTGGAATGTAGGAAAGAATAGAAGAAAGTGTCCCTTCCATATGTTAATCAAGACAGTGGATTGATGCAAAGATTTAAAGAGTGGTTGGAGATGGATGCCAGTGAATATGATTCCAATCCATTCAGATTAGTTGCACTTGATATTTCAAAATCATTCTTTACCGAGCTTATGAATCCCAACTCTGATCTTGCAGATGAAGTAAGTTATTAAATTTGTCTTTTTGAATTGGTTTTCAACTGTATTTCCCAAAAATTTAGCTTATTTTTTATAGTATAGCTTTATTCATAGTAATCTGCTGAAGATTTTTAGCTTATTTGCTAAAACTTCAGCCTAACACTTCAAACTGAATATGCTTAAGCTTTTGTCATGTTGTTTTGTAGTTGTGTAATGTTTTTTTCTAAACTTCATAGTGGTAATTTCACATGTTATCATTTATCGTTGTTCATTTGCAGCATATTGATGTGGGCATATATTACTTGCGTAAAAAATATTGCTATCACCTTTCACGTTATTTAAAATCAAGATGTGCAGTAACAGATTTACTTTTCGATCAGTATATGACTATCCTGGATAGTATTCATCCTTCAGAAGAAAATATGAAGATAATTAACAAAAGGAAGCAAAAGAGAATGGAGGTTCTTAAGAGCAAATCAAAGAGAAAGAGGATATCCAAAGAACAACTTGAAAAAGTAGAAGAAGAAGCGGTTATTAAGCCACTTACGGACTATAGTTGGTATGAGAAAGAATCAACGAATGAAAAGGTGGCCAACTACGTAAAAGGCCTTGACCTTTCCTGTGGTATCTCATGGGCATCTGCTAAACAAGTATTCTTTCCATTTCGACTTAAGCCAAGGGAGGGCCAGAAATCTACGCACTACTTTTTTGGAATTCTAAACTTTGAAGATAAAACTATATATGTGTATGATTCCATGGGCAGTGTAACATATGATCGTGAGATTGAACATGTCAGAATTTATGCCCGGTTGATCCCACACTGTCTCAAATGCTTGAATTTTGAGGAACATAATAAATATTATGGGCAAAGTCCTGTGGAAAAATTCAATATTATGTGGATGAACACCCCAGAACAAACTAACAGGTACGTGTTTCACATATGTTTTACCATGCATCTTATGTTTATTATTTTTTGCCCTTGTGTTAACTATTCTTTAATTTCTTTTTTATGTGTTTTTTGCAATGTTGATTGTGGTATATTTGCTCTTAAGTTTATTGATTTGCAGTTGAAGAGAGAAGATGTCTTCAATTTTGATCAAAGTCAAACATTGGCATTCAGGAGAGAATTTGCTGCCAATCTTTGGGTTCTTGGAAAGTGGAAAAAAGATAGCGGCTATCAAACTCCAGAAGAACGAGAAGGACATGATTATGGAGATTTTGAAGTGACTCTGTATGAATTTTTTTATTAGAGGATTGGTTGTACATAATTTGGATTTTGTGAATATACATTAATTATTTTTTTAGTGCACTTTTGTGTCATACAAATATGTTTGTGTCTTTTATCATGAATTTTAAGTACATTTTTTATTTGAAAAAACTTAAGCATAACTTCTGTTTTTTAAGCTAAAGTTTTTGGAAATATGGTAAACAACTTCAGGACATTCGGCCGAAGTTTCTTGAAAAAGTTTTAAGATAAAAACTATTAAATCCAACACAAAAACTTCTGCTTATCAGGTGCTGAAGTTTTTGAAAATATACTAAAAACTTCAGCATATTGAGCCGAAGTTTTTTGAGAAAGCTTTAGGAGAAAAACTATTGAATCCATCACAAAAACTTCAGCTTCTCAGGTGCCGAAGTTTTTAAAAATATAATAAAAAACTTCAGCACATTGGGCCGAAGTTTCTTGAAAAAGCTTTAAGACAAAAACTATTAAATCCAACATAAAAACTTCAACTTCTGCGGTGCCGAAGTTTTTAGAAATATACTAAAAACCTTCAGCACATTGGGCCGATGTTTTTTGAAAAAGCTTTAGGAGAAAAACTATTGAATCCATCACAAAAACTTCAGCTTCTCATGTGCCGAAGTTTTTAAAAATATACTAAAAAACTTCAACACATTGAACTGAAGTTTTTTGGAGTTGGGACATTAACTGATTAAAATCTTCACGTTTGTATGACCTTGTAGCACTTTGAAAAATATTTATTACCGTGGTCTTTGCATGTCTTTGCTTTAAATTTTTCTAAAAGTGATAGAGGCATATACCATGGTGAGCTTCAGGAAAAAAATTTCTAATACCATTTGCGATTAATTGGTTTCTATCTGACAAGAAAACCAGTTCACACGGACTTGAATTGCTTTTCTCATTTCCCCGAAGAACCAAATGTATGCCTCATTATTTTCTGAATCTGCTATACCAAAACATAGAGGAAAGAATTGATTGTTTGCATCCTTTGATACAGCAACAAATAGAATACCACGATATTTTGACTTCAAAAATATTGCATCTACTGCAATAACGGGTCTACAGTAGGACCAACCAGCTACTGATGTCGCATGAGCAAAGAACATGTAAGAAAATCTGTACATTGAAACACAAAAAAACAAATCATAAGGTGTGAAGTTTTTAAATAGTAACATTTGAAACTTCAGGCTGATGGTTAGTATTGTTTTGCTTACCTATTTTGCATCTCTTTTTATGTTTGTGTACGTTCCTGGGTTTTTGGCCACCATCATGTGTAGGTATGAAGGAAGAATCTGGAAGTTCTCTTCAGGTATTCCCCTTATGCAAGCAATAGCATTTTGAATGGCACGCCATGCCTTGTGATAACCAATGTCAATTCCAAATGTCTTTTTTACTTCATTTTCTACAAAGGCTGGTGTAACCTCTATCTTTTTGTCTCGAACATGTTCTATAATTTGTTCACTTATAAAATTTGATGTAGCATGCTTCTGATCTGATTTTCTTGCATCAACCAAGCATTCGTGAATGTTATAATATTTTATCACCCTGAACAGTGTGGAATTTTTATTTTGGTAGCACGTACATTCCAACCACATTTGTCCACGATACATTTCAGCTCGTATCTCTTGGAACATGATCTAACAACAGTGAATTCAACTTTTTGGTTTATCTCCAAGCTGCAGAAAAATTTAGTCATGTTTTGTTTGTTCTCAAAGATGGATCCAACTCTTACTTCCTCAGGCAACGCATCGTGCGTAAGTATTTTACATGGTGGAGATTCTTTCAAATTTATCCTCAGTCTTTTTCTTGATTTCTGAGGAGCACAAGAACTTTCAGCAATTTCTTCAATTTCATCTGATGTTATCGGTATAAACTCCATGTTTACTTTATCTTCATTGTTGCTTATCATTGCAGAAAGTAACAAAAAGGTTTGTTGAATTGTGTGTTGGCTGTCAATTTGCATTATTAGTTGTCCTTCTTATTCTTGGTCATCGACAAACTGGTATGAATTTATTAGAGGAGGTGGTAATTATTGCAGCACTATGTATTCTGAAGCAGCTGTAATGTTAGAAGGTTGTTGCCCGTTGTCTACTTTCATTATTGGCTGTCGTACTTCATGTTGATAGTCAACAAAAGGTTCTGAATCTATCGCATATGCAAGAGATTGGTTGTATGTTGTAGATGCTGAAGGTTGTATTTTTTCAATGACGAAATGACAATTCTTGTAGGCTGAATCAGTTGTAAGCAAATGTATACACGTACTGAGTTCTTCATCTGAAGTTATAAGCATTCCTTTGCTTGTATTTAGTTTGATATCAAACCATACTTTTTATGCATGTATGGTTGAATCAATATTTGCAACTTCACTAATTTTCTTTAGGAAAGTATTGAATGATATGTCATAATTAAGTAGAATAAGTTTTGTATCATGATCCAAGTATTTGAAATCAGGAGTCCAACTCCCATTGAAAGTTATAACAACACAAATCAAACTCATCATGTAGACTGTAGTTTCGGTTAAAAGTCATGACAAAGATGCCAAATGTAGGACAAAAACTTCAGCTCATCGCTAAATACACCAAATAAACAAAAGCTTTACGACAAATACTATCGAGTCCAGGACAAAAACTTCAGCTTATTAATTGCTGAAGTTTTTAGAAATGAACTAAATAACTTCAGCACATTGAGCTGAAGTTATTTGAAAAAGCTTTAGCACAAAAACTATCAAGTGCAGGAGAAAAACTTCAGCTTATCAAGTGCTGAAGTTTTTAGAAATGAACTAAATAACTTCAGCACATTGAGGTGAAGTTATTTGAAAAAGCTTTAGCACAAATACTATCAAGTGCAGGAGAAAAACTTCAGCTTATCAGGTGCTGAAGTTTTTAGAAATGAACTAAATAACTTCAGCACATTGAGCTAAAGTTTTAGAAAATGAATTCAACAAACTTGAGTACGTTTCAGCATTAACTGCATAGTACACATGAGTGAGCATGGTAAAGACAATTAAAGTAGTAAGTATATTCCGTTAGGGTTATTTGTTAGTGTAATAATTACATTTCTATCACATTCATGCACGATTTTTTTTAGACAACGTTTAAAATTCCTCTTTGCCTTTTCATATACCATGCACAAGTTTTTTTTCCCCTATAAAAGCACGCTATACTTTGAGAGTTTATTCACTCAAATAAATATATTCTAGCAGACATAATATACAAAGAGGAGAAAAATGGATACTGTCATCAGGAAAATAGTAGAAGAAATCAAGCAAGACATTATAGAGGCCTTTGAGGTAAAACTGGATGAGCTCATAGACAAATACGATAGGGAGCTCGAAGAAATCAACAACAAGCTCGATACGCTTGTGATGTATGCAAGATTTGATAATCTTGCTGATGAAGATGCTCGTCCATCTGATAGTGACGATGACAATGACGATGACGATGACGATGATGATAATATGGACAATTAGTTTTTCTTTTTGTTATTTATGTTAATTTATCGTTTTAATATTTAATGAAATGTTAAGTTTTTGTTACAAGTTTTTTGTGCGCTTTTTCTAATATTAATTCTATTCAATATCAGTTTTTAATTTAGCCAATGTAGAAGGAAAACTTCAGCTCCTGTTGATGAAGTTTTTAAATAATAACTGAAAAACTACAGCACCTAGGCCAAAGTTTTTGGTGAAATATCAATTTTTAATTTAGCCAGTGTAGGAGGAAAACTTCAGTTCCTCCTGCTGAAGTTTTTAAATAATAACTAAAAAACTTCAGCACTTAGGCCGAAGTTTTTGGTATAATATGATTTTTTAATTTAGCCAGTGTGGGAGGAAAACTTCAGCTCCTCCTTCTGAAGTTTTTAAGTAATAAGTAAAAAACTTCAGCAACTAGGCCGAAGCTTTTTGAAAATTTTAATTTATGTTTTATTATTTTTTACCCAGAGTACGAGGAAAACTTCAGCTCCTCCTTCTGAAGTTTTTAAGTAATAAGTAAAAAAAACTTCAGCACCTAGGCCGAAGTTTTTTTATGCAATATGAACTTTTAATTTAGCCAATGTAGGAGGAAAACTTCAGCTCCGCCTGCTGGAGTTTTTAAGTAATAACTAAAAAACTTAAGCAACTATGCCGAAGTTTTTTTATGCAGTATGAAAATTTAATTTATGTTTTATTGTTTTTTACCTAGTGCACGAGGAAAACTTCAGCTTTTAATTATTAACAAAAAAACTTCAGCAACTATGCCGAAGTTTTAAAACAATCATATAATATTTTAATATAATTTCTTCTTCGATGTGTTATTTGCCAGCTCGTTAACTAAATAACTTCAGCTTAGAATGTTAGAATTCATCGTCAAATAGATTTAGAATTGCAAATTCAACATATAATTCATTCAATCAATCAGAAAACATATAATTCAAAAACTATTTTTGAATTCTGGAGATGAATTTGAATACTTACTATGTATTTGAATTTGAATTTGGAATTTGAATATGAAATTTGAATGCGAGACGCGATCTCCGGAGAGACGAACTGATGGAGGAGATACGGAGGAGATCTGGAATTTGAATCTGGGAATACGGAGGAAAGACAGACATTTATATGTTTTGGAAGGGGTATAATGGTCATATTATTACGGATTTTTGGTTAGTTGGTTACGAAATCAATAATTTTTAAAAATATGGTATAGGTTAAAAGGTGGCATAAAAGTAGGGTACGACTGCAAATCCCCCCTACAAAGTCTTCCATCGTAGTAGAAATGACACAAGGTACCCACTTTTAAGTAGTTATTTAAAACATATTCATAGTTTATAATTTATTTAAAAACTAGCCAATACGCGTAAACTTTAGGAAAATGAGGTCTTGAATTTTAACCCACAAGGTTCAAACTTCAGGACATTGTGTCCTAAAATTTAAAAATTATGTCCTGAATTTCAAATTAACAGCTCAAAAATTCAGGATACTTAGTTCTGAAGTTTGGACGAATTACCTAATCTATATATACATTGTAAATTGTGGATATATTTTAAATAGAAGGCTTAAAAGTAGCTATTGCTGCACTTCGTCCTCCATCTCCATTTTCAAAGAATTTCTACTAACCCAAATAGCCACAAAAATAACTGTTTGTATAATTCATCTAGAACAAATATAGAATCTTGTATAATTAGTATATAATCTATGTATACCGGCTAAAAGAGAACAATAAATTTAGCCAGCTATTTGTGTAAAAATCCCTATGATTTATCAAATGTGGAATCCAACCCATATAATCCATATCCCCTACTTGGGGAAAATTTATTTTTTTCCTCCCAAAGGAGGAAAATGACAGTGGGAGAAAGTTTAGAACAATCCTTTGTTTGGTTGTAAAGGGAAATCATAATTGCTTTCTTCTTTTTGCTAGATGGTAAAATTAAGACATGTAAAATCATATTTCACAATAATGTCCTCATCATCTTATTGCTTTTCATTATGTGATTGTCAAGTTGCTTTTGCATAACAAATATTGCCATACAAGATTTATGAAAGACAGTTTTTATTAGTCAAATTTGAAAATTACTACTTGTTTTTTTAAAAAAAATTACTCTATTGGCCATAAAAAGCTGGTATAGTTTTAAATAAGAAACATCCAAACACTATAAATACTAAATAGCTCATTTTATTGCAACACCACACACAATTATGTCACTTTCAGAAATCTGAAATCTATTATAAGGAAATCAAATTTGACAAAACTAGTAAAACAGCAACATATATAATCACAGAGTATGCAGAGTAAAATAGCTTCCCTCTTTTCTTGTTTTTTCCGAGGGTCTATCGGAAACAGCCTCTCTGCCCCTATCGGGACAGGAGTCAGATTTGCGTACACATTACCCTCCCCAGACCCCACTATATGGGATTTTACTGGGTAGTTGTTGTTTACAAAGCATATTCAATCCCTATATTTAATGTTTCCTTTGCTTTTAGCCCTCTCATTTCCTATCAGTTAAATCTTACTATAAAGCTTTCTAAACATACTTCCATTCTTTGCCTGTCCCTGTATTCAGAAAACTATATACACAATTTTTTCAGAGGTTAAAACAACCACAAAAATTCGGATAACACGAAGAAAATCAATACACAACTCGGATCAGCATGGTTAATCGTACAGACCCTCGTGCTCCCAAATATCAGCAAGAAAGTCGACCATGTCCTGTAAAGAAACAACCATTTGGAAAAAGTTAATCCGAGCCTTCCCTTATAATAGAAGAGAAGAGATATCAACGGATGTTCCAGAGAAGTGACACTCACCGAAAGAGGAATTGGTTGAGGAAATCGCTTGTTAGTCCCAAATAAGCTTTCATAAGAAACATTCCAACTACAGTGACACAGAACAAGCACAATTAGCCGATAAAACTAGACAAACGTAAAATCATGTGAGAGAAACAGATTCAAAATCTGGAGTTGTAAAAATGATAGCGTCTATTGGAAAAGTCTAGCAGCGCATTCAACCATGCCTAATCGTGAAGTGAATTATCTCCGAAAATCTTCTAGTGACATTATACTACTTCAAGAAAGTCCTAAATTTTGATTCCCTGAGAAACATGAAGATGAGCAAAGGTTCTCACTTTAACATGGGTTCTTCAACTCTTCGGCTATCGGGCTTTTTACTTGCTAGCCACTGAAGTCTGGACTGGCTCCAAAGAAGATAGCCTGCAATCAGCAGACTGTCAAAATAGCAAACACAACTTAAAAAGTCCCTATTCATGCAAGGTGGAAACAGACTTGAACGTGATGGAAATGGCTGTTTTTTTTTTAAAATAACTGCGGTGTCAGGGCCAGCTTGCACGAACCTCGACTAATTCCACGGGATACCTCCTACCTTTCACCAGTAACAGGTACCAGGTAACTCCAAAAATGGCTAGTTTTCTAAAATATATATAAAGAAAGAAAAGGGAAATCTAGCCATTGCATTGAACTTGCCATGATTTACGAATTCATTATTGTTGGTAGCACTTCCAGTGGCACTGTGTTGACCGAGGCTATTTGAGATACTGATGGAAGACATGCTTCTTTGAGATTGAACGGTACTATTCTCCATCTCACATGTACTTGTGCTCCAAAAATCATCTGATATACTCGGTTTTCTCACCAACTTTCCTTGAATTCTCAGTCCTTTAGATGGTTCATCCACAGCAATAATTGGATGAGATTTGGAACAGCAACCAAAACAACCTCTGCTCTGTTCAAATTCAGGTTTATTTGCATATACAACCATATGGTGACAAGAAGAAAAATGTTTAGAGGACACTTGAACTATCAAACAAGCACACAGAATCCCAGCTTAACAATATATACATGCAAACTATCAAAACAGGAAGGGGGGGGGGGGGGGG
>MU773770.1:57694-79650 GCA_026770625.1 Nicotiana glauca
ATACTTAAAGGATGCCTTACTACAGCAGTTTGAAGAGATGAAATGTCTGTCTGATTTAAGTTCAAATTAGTTACCGGTGAAGTGAAAGGGCAAAAGGGATGTGGCGAATTTTCTCACAGTAGAATACTTGTCCTTTCCTTATTGGAGTACGGTGGGAAAGGTGCAAAATAAGCATTGGTAGATTCTGTTTTATTAGAAGAAAAACTTCAAAATTCCAGTGCTCTAGAGCACTCAACGATGAATTGATAACCTTCACAAATTCATAGAACTGTCAAGTGTGCCATTCCACCAGTTTCGTTGCATGTCCAAAATACAACTTACCAGCTCCTTTTTTAAGCCTCAAAGAAAGGGAAAGAATGGGAAGAGGGGAAATCTCCACACTGTATGTTCTCAAAGCTGTCCACTAGTAGCTCCATATTTACAACAATCGACATCCAAATTGTGAAGAAAAAAAATCCAAGCATCAGACTCATTATCTAACACTACCAATGGAGGCTAGAGTAGCTCATAACCTAGGAAAACCTTTTTGAAAGCCTTATACAACAGATATGTGACATGTTCTCTAAAACTCTCCGCAAGTGTAACCTGTAGAGATTTCTTTTTACTCTTTTTTTTCTCTTCCTTCTCTTTTTTCTCATTTTCTTTTCCTTTTTTCTTTATCTGGAGAAGAGTGAAGGGGCTTAAGTCAGTGTGAAGTACAGAGAAGGCTCAATAGACTAGGAGTGTGCCTGCAAATGGCTCGATGGACTGAATATATACAGAGACGCAGATCCGTAGAATAGGCAGAGAGAAGACCGTAGTGAAAGCTAGCTTAGCAAAGTTCGGTTCTGAAACCATTTAAAAGAATTTGAGCATCAAATCCAAAAAAAGTTAGAACTATGGGTGCAATAGCCCATATTGACTATATTTTGAAAACCTTAGACAACCGATACGGGACAAGTTAACACAAATGATCAATGAAGTTTTCGCTCACTTCGCTCATTCTGAGTTCAGCCTTGTTAAGAAAAATACTCATAGAAATAAAATTTCACTGGTAATAAGAAGAATAAAATGGACCACCAAGATATGGTAATCAACGAGAACAGAAAGAGTAATACACCAAGATTTTAACGTGGAAAACCCTCCCCAATAAGGAAAAAACTCATGGCCCAAGCTCAGGGAAACCCTCCTCAATAAGGAAAAAACTCACGGCCCAAGCTCAGGGGCAAATCTAGAATACAATTCATGGGTTTGGCAGAACCCAATAGTTTTAGCACAGGCTATGTTTGTGTTAAGAAATTCACTTAATATGCATGTGTATAAATAATTTATCTTGAATTCAGTAAGTGATCTTGTCCTAGAATCCATAACTCATAAGCTTAAAATCCTGGATCTGCTTCTGCCTAAAGGGTGCAAAATAATATCGATATAGAAAGAAAATCTACACTTGATAGTCTCGAGTAAAATACTCGAAAGAGCCCTACATACTCTAACGAAACAACTCTATTTTGTACACACCTAAAAATGTTACCACTCACTCTGTATTTTATTATATGCGAATTGCTATCTTTGCTTGTTTTTGTATTCTATTTTGTGTGTTGAAGTGAGAGAAATGCCTCTATTTATAACAATAGGAGCTATGAGCTCCAAGCACAAAAATAGAAAATGAAAGGAGAAATTACGAAAAATTTCTCTTCCACACACTTCATATTGTTTTGGCACATGGTAATTTAACAAGTAGGGACGGATCCCACAAATCTCTCCCTCCAGACTTATTCACCTAAAGGAGGTAATACCGGACTTATAATTTGAGCGCATGCCGACAATGTTTTTGCACAACTCAAAAATTGTTATCAAAATATCTTTTTAAGTATATATATTTGAGTTTCATGAATGAGCCTTGGTGCATGTTTCAACCCATAGACTCTTCTTCAATTTGCACATCATGTGTAATTCTTCCGACTGCTCTATATAGAGGGTGTTTGGATTGCCTTTTAAGCAGGTGAAATCAGCTTTTAAGTTCTTTGTAACTTTTTCGATGTTTGGCAAAGTCAAACAGTACTTACAATAAATTAAAAACTGCTTAAAACAGTCTTTTAAAAAGCGATCGCTTCACCGCTTTAAGCGAGAAGCAATGCAAAGCGACAAGCCTTCACTTTTTTGAAGCTGAGGCGACTCGACCAGCAGAAGCGATCTCTTCAGGTGTTGAAGCAGAAGCGACTCAAAAGCGAGAAGCGCAAAAGCGGTCGCTTCAGTCAACATGGGCAAATTTTTTTTAAAAAGATTGGGTCTTTTTTTATTATACAAAACATAGACTCCAAAGTGAACTGAAGACATTTCTTCTCTCTTCCCTTCCATCAACCTCACTGATGCTTCTAGGGTTCCGTCCAGCAACCTCCGGTCCAGATAATTTCTTCTTCTCCTTTTTCTTCTTTTCTTTCTTTCTTCTTCTTCTTCTTCTCGTTCCTCTGCTCACTGCTAGGGCAGGCGCGTTTTTTCCTTCTTTTTTTTTCCTTTTATTCTTCTTATTTAGCCTTTATTTATTAAATTTATGTGTATTTCAGTTCATAAAGTTTATATATATATTACATTATGCTTTTTAAGAATTGCGCTTCACTTCAATGAAGTGTGCGCTTCGCTTTTGAAGCGAGGCGAACCCCTGTCGCTTTTTGGCGCTTCTCGCTCTCAAAAGCACTAGCTTAAAATAAGCCAAAAGCAAGAAGTTGGGCAACCCCAACTTATTACTTTTTGGCTTAAAAGCTATTTCTGCGGAAACGCCACTTTTTTTAAGCCAATCCAAACGGACTCATAGATTTATTCCTCTTAATCTCCATTAAGGAATCCAGTTTTCACGTCCAATAGCTCTACCTCAAGATTTTGACTAGATGCTAAGCTCAAAATAGTGTGAATAGACAGCTTGCTACTTCCATCTTTCTAAACAAATCGCTATTTCGATCTTTCATGAGTTTAAAGACTACTTTACTTTTTTCCTTTGGAAGTTCAACCAACTCGTGCAATTTCTATAGAGATTCCATAATCTTCTTGCATAACTTTCATCCACTAATGAGAGAGCATCTCCTTGAGAATTTCTAGTTCCACATCGTCACTAACGAGGACACAATTTAAGAAAGAATACAACAACGATTCTACTATTTGCCTTTCTGATCACTTTTATGGTGTTGTATTTCACAAGTAGGGCGAGATCTTCCTGGAGGGGCAGATTTATGAAATCCATCTCCAACTTATTGAAAAGCCATGTGTCAAAAAACACGTATTGAAATTCATCCTTGGAAGCCAAGAATGAAATGTGTGGAGAATTTTGGCAACTTCTCCCGTGGTTGGAGCCCACAACTCCTATTGTTATAAATAGAGATGTTCCTCTATTTCAACACACAAAAATAGAATACGGAAGCAAAAGCTGAGAACAATTCACATTCACAAACAGTAACAAAAAGTAATCTGTGAGAAAAAAAATATAGAGTGTAAGCGATATCATCGCGGGGTGTGTAGATCAAAAGAAAGTTGTTTCTTTTGAGTATAGTGGTATGTTGAGTATTTTGCCCGATACTACCAAGTGTAAACTTCTTTGTTATACTGATACGATTTTGCTCCTCACCGGATGTGAGTTTTTACATTATTTGGAAGTGTTCTCAACGATAAAATCACAGTGTCTTTGCTACTCTTTTTTTTCTTGTCAATTATTGTGTCTTGGTGCTCTAACTTTTGCTCATGTTATTCATCGTATATATTTTTTATAGGTTATTTTTCACACCAAGGCTGATGTTACAATGAGCATAAACTTCATTGGTCATTAGTGTAGAGAACTTGTCCCATGTTGGCATATTTGGGTCAATTAAAAATGACTTTAAATTTTCAATTCTATGGAGCAATCGATGATGGATTATAATAACTTCAAAAAATGATAGTACACGATACAAGTATGTTCTTCCACCAACTTTGTTACATGTCCTAAATACAGCTTATCGGCTCCTTTCTAAAACCCAATGACAAAGCTAGAAATGGGAAGAGGGGAATCACCAGATCATATGTTGTCTAATTTGTCCATAGTCGACATTCTAGTGGAAGAACCGAAGTGTGCAAAACAAGACAAACGTAATATAAGATAGTAATCTATTATATAAGTTTAGATACTTGGTGATTCTTTTTCCTTTATTAAAAAAGATTGGGATGCACTAAAAACAAGTTGGTAAGATAATTATGAAGAGTGAGCACTCCCCTTATAGCAGCCATTCAAAATCATGTTACAAACATCCACCATCGATGACAAAATCTTCAAGATAAAGTATGTCGCAGGAATACCGCAGTTGTCAGATTTAATTTCAGCAATATTCATAAGCTACCCCTAAGTCCTTAAAAACTTCCCCCTTTCCGCACCTATCTCCTCCCCACCCCCCTTTTCCCAAATCACATATGAAAGGCTCTCTTTAACTTTGGAGGCTCATGCATCAGCCTCATCACATACAAAAGTAACAAGCAGTAAGAGTCTAAGACAGTGACTGGTAGGAGGTGAATTAAAGGAGGAACGAGGAAGGGCTATTTCCTTTGTTTGCTTAGTAGTACGAGGAATGTGAGATTACTGAAACAGTATTCTTCCCTTCAACATAAGTTTTTTCGATCCCTCCGGAATTAGAAGGAAAGAAGAAAATAAATCTTGTACTTTCTTTTTTAGCTGTACCAAACAGCCAGAGGAAAAGGCTAAATACTCCTGGAGTGCAAGTAAATTGGAAGGTTCGCCTCTGCCTTCCTTCTTTCCCTTTGTAAAACAAAAGGTAGATACTAACAAAATATACACTCAATCACTTTCTATACATAACCCCTTCCAAACCAGCTCCAAGAATGCCAGTAAAAATACGCTCGATCACTTTCTCGTCCAACATAACCCCTTCCAAACTAGCTCTAAGCATTTGTTCCCAAGGAAATTATACTTATTTAAAGCGGAGAACATAAGCAAGTTCCAAACAGAACATATGAAAAGATATTCATCATCCCAAGTCAAAAACGATATCTACTTTGGTAATTTTATATGCCAAGATTGATTGCTCACATGCTAATTTTTACATTTTTTAAATTCACAACTAAGATGAGGTACATAAAGAAGCGCCTATGAGACCGTTCCAACTATTGATTGCATATAAAGACACTGGAATTACAATAACCTCCCCAAACTTTGTCAAAGATATTTTTAGAAGATCCGACACGGTTGAAGCAGCACTTTGGAAAGTCCGTGCAACATAGTTTCACGAGTTTCCTGCAATTCAGGACTTTGTGGAGAAGCTCAGTTTCAGTAGTTAAGACTTGAATGTTTTCATAAAACAAAGATAGGATTAGCCTTTTGGTAGATGAACTTTACATGAACAACAACTCTTTAGCCAACAATTTGGAAGATCAAACACCACACACTTTACAAAGGAATAAAGAGAAACTTATGTTTCTTATTCAGTTTCCTCCATCTAAAGAGAGAAAAGTTCTAAACCTTCTCATTCTTCCTCATGCATAAGCAAAACCCCTTCTCCAATTCTTTTTTTTTTTTTTTCCTTTTCTTTTATGGGTATCCTATTGAGTGGCTAAAATATAGAAACAGCCATTAAATGAGTCCAAATAGGTAAATGAATCACAATTTTCAGAAAAGTCAATGGTAGCAAATAATGTGTTCAACAAACAACACATAATCACTTAAACAGCCTGAATTCACCAAATTTTGAAGACAAAACAGAAACAGAAACTAAAGTAAACTAAGAATAAACAAGAAACAAGAATTGATAACTAAGAATCTGAATACATACCCCATGCAAGCTAGAAAGTGACTGATCCAAGCACTGAAAGAAGTGTAAATCATCATATATCTAAATATACAAGAATTATCCAATTGTTCTTCAAATCTCTCAAATGAACCAGATCACTAAAACCCAAGCACAAAAATCCAATCTTTTTCTGCACCCAAAAATAAAGAAAAAACCTTTTTCAGTTTCAAGAATCAGATTAATACAAAACAAAACTTTTTCCTTACCTTAGAGCAACATAATACACATATGGATAATAAATGCAACACAGTAATTTATTATTAAAGATATAAATGGTAATGAAACTGAATTCCAAAAGGTTGTTTCTATACCTGAAAGAAACTGAGACTGGGGGCGCCCCTCTCTCTCTCTCTCTCACACACACACACACTGTTTCTCTCTCTGCTTTATCTGTGGGTTTGATATTTCAATACTCAATAGTGGACTAGGAAGTGAGGTGGCCTAGTTGGTAATAATTAGGTGTCTCATGTCTCTGAGGTTAAAATTTTAAATTATCTTTATAATACTGAATGGTGTAATTCAGTCATTAATAAAATAAGTGGAGAATTATGAGATTTTAGGTTTAATTGGTGGATATAAAAATCTTAATTTTTTTTTTAATCTGCTTTAAGCTTTGAATGAAAATAATAGCACAAATTGACCCAAACAGAATAATTTATCTTTATCTTTATGCGAATTATCATGTGTGCTGTGTGGTAAAGTGGTATTAATACGATTCGAAAAATCAAGAATCTGATGGGATGGGCCACGTGAATGTGATGGTTAACTGAATAGAGTATTCAGTATTAATAGTTGATTGATTCTTTGTGGATAATACTATTTGTTTATTCTATATCACTATGAGTTTGGGAATATATGGATATTGTTGAATTTCATTTTTTATTTTTTTATCTATATTATATTAAAAGGAGAGTAGTGAAGCATGTGGTTAAGTCAAGTGGCAAGCTAAAATGAAGTCACTTGAAAATTTTAAGACAACATTAAAAATTTAAATTATAAATAAAAATATATTTAATGGAAGTAGTTTAATGAATCTTATACATAATCTAAATAAATTTTAGAAAAATCTAATTTATATATCTATATCTATATTTATATTTATATTTGTATCTATATCTATATTTATATCTTTATATTGATCTAGTCATAGATTTTCTTCTATGTTAGCTAGAAATATGGAGATAAAAATTAATTAAAAACTATAATAAAAAATAAAAAAAAGTAAAACCACGTAAGTTGAGATAGCCTATGAGTATTTATATTTTGGAGTAAGTTAAAATATAAAATATAACTAAAATTTACTTAAGATGTTAAAGATTTGTTGAGTTTAAAATTAAAGAAATTCAAGCAGCAAAATAAGATTTTACATAAAGTATATAAATTATTTATAGATTAAGAAAAAAATAATCAGTAAAAATCTATTTTAATAGCAAGAATAATAAAGTCATATTAATACTGATAAGTCGGCCAAACAAATATTTTATACGTAAAATATTACAACGTTTAGATATAGAAAATATTTTTGTATGATTAATATTTAAATTCAGTGCAGTTAGTTTAAGTTTGAAAGTATAACATAAATTTTTGAAAATACGGTCCAACTTAGGAAATAATATAATATCAAAATGAGTGTGGTAGAAATAGATATTAAATTCAAACAGGCTAATAAAAATCCACATGACAGTGTAACAATATTAGAAATTGAATAATATAATATCAAAAATAAATAATAAATAGAGAAAAAATAAAAAAATAGATTTTTTATCACAGAGAAAAAGGGTAAAACTAATTTAAATTCCAGATGAGAAAGTTTTTTATATTGTGATAAGAATAGTCACAATATGGATAAGTCCACGAAACTCAAGTCTAATAAATAAAATCAAAAAAAATATTGAATAATAAAAATAAATTAGAGATAATGTGAGGATATTTATAATCATACGTTTAGAGAATAAAATAAACTAAATATACAATACTTAAAAATATTATTAAAAATTAAATAAACTAAAATTTTCAAGCAATATTTTTAGTATATATATATATATTATGATTAAGAAAATTATATATTTATCTATATTATGTCAAAGAATAGTATTTGATAATGATATTAAATAAAGATACAAGTTAATGAAAAGTCACATAACGTAATAAGACTATATATTTGATTTTAAAAAATAGCAAAATTACGTTAAATTATTAAAAATTTACTATTAGAAATAAAAGGGAAAGACTATTTGAATTTGAGATTAGAAAGTTCTTAAAAGCCAAATTTGTATCAATGGATTACACAATAAATGCACGTAATACAAAAAATAATTATAAGAAAACTCAATAGATTTGAAACATTATAAAATAACTTGTATATTAATTTTTAGACTAATTCAAAGTTATATTTTAAAATGAAATGTGATATATATGTTCCCGATTGAGAACTATCAAATATAAGAAAAGTATTTATCACGACCCCGATTTTTCACTCTCGGGAGTCGTGATGGCGCCTACTAATGAGAGCTAGGCAAGCCAAACTTATTTACTTTTCCATTAATAACCTAATCCCTTTTAACAATTATCGGCAACAATACAAAAGCAACGAAATTAAATAATAAGCGGAAGTCTTAATATTATAGAAACCGAATAGAAATGCGAAAAATTCAACAAAAACCTCTACCCAAGACTGGTGCCACAATACTTACGAACTGCTAAGAATACTAAATACAAACGCCTAAAAGAGAACATAAATTGTTTATCTCGAATACAATGAGATAACAGACAAAATAAAGGACAGAGGAGACGTCGGGCCTGCGGACGCCTGCAAGGCTACCTCGGGTCTCGCTGGACTGAAGGTCTGCTCCCACACTACTATTGCTGCTGTCCGAAACCTGGATCTGTGCAAAATAGCACAGAGTGTCGTATCAGCACAACCGACCCCATGTGCTGGTAAGTGTCTAGCCTAACTCCGGCGAAGTAGTGACGAGGCTAGACCGTACTACCACATAAACCCGTGCAATTTCATATATATACAGCGGAATCGAAATACAAAACAGATAAACAATACGGGAGGGGGAGCATGCTGTGGAGAAACAACAATTTCCAAATAAAAGTCGTCCAGTAATGAAGGAAAACAACACAACTCAATCATAAGTAATGAAACCGAAATCAACAAGTGCACGATATCACCCTTCGTGCTTTTACTCTCATACTCACCAAGCAATAACATGTGCACGGTATCACCCTTCGTGCTTTTACTCTCATTCCTCACATATATCAATAGAATCGGTACGGAATGGTACATCGTGCGGCACGGCATGACCCTTCGTGCTTTAACACTCTTTTCTCATAATAAGTGAATAATGCACGGTATCACCCTTCGTGCTTTAACACTCTTCCTCACCCAAACAACAATCAAAAACAAGGGATAAGGGAATTAACATTTTATAGTAAAAATCCCGGCAAGGAAATATAATTAAACAATTAGTCCCGACAAGGACATAACATCAATAATCTCAACATCCCGGCAAGGGAGGAATTTGATAACTCATTCTCTTCTTTCACTTTCATCTCATAATTTACATCATCACTTGAGCCAATGCTCCAAAGATTTACTTATCCCATATACTTTCACAAATTTGTAATTCAACTAGAGCCAATGCTCCACGAAGTTTAAGGTCACAGTTTATTGCACATACTCTTTACAACATATAAAAACCATCAATTAAGCACGGAAGTTATAACATGAACCAAAATATTCTCAACATAAGGACTCACGGTCATGCTAGACACCAATGTATAGATACTCGTCACCATGTCTATACATCGTACTCGACAAATTACCCATAGCAAATAAGACTAAACTCATATTCCCTCAAGCTAGGGTTAAACCAAAAACTTACCTCGATGCTTTGAACTCAACTCAAGCTTCAACTATAGCTTTATCCCATGATTCCACCTCCAATCCGCTTAAATCTTGCCACGAATTACTTAATTGCTTTAACAAACACTAAATGAATCAATTTGAATGCATAAGAATGAATTTCCCAAGGTTTTTCCCAAAAATTCCAAAAATTGCCCCCGGGACCACGTGGTCAAAACCCGAGGTTCGAACTAAAACCCGGTTACCCATTCCCCCACGAACTCAAATATGCAATTTGTTTTGAAATCGGACCTCAAATTGAGGTCCAAATCCCCAATTTTAAAAAAATCTAGGTTCTACCCAAAACTCCAAATTACACCCATGAAAATCCTTGATTTTAAGTGGAAAACATGTTAAATGATGTTAATGATTGAAAGAATTGAGTAAAAATCGACTTACAAATGATTTGGAATGAAACTTGTTCTTGAAAAATCTCCTAAGGAGTTTGTGTTTTGAAAGAATGGTGAAAAATGGTTCAAATTCGACTAAGTATAAAATTTGCTGGGCCCGCGAACCCCGACCAAATGTGGGAATTGCGAAAAATAGTTCGCATTTGCGAACTCAGACCCATCAGAAGAACTTCGCATTTGCGAAAACTCGACCTTCGCATTTGCGAAGAATTGCTTCGCATTTGCGAGCCAAGGCAGGCCTGGGCTAGTTTCGCATTTGCGATCCAGCCTTCGCATTTGCGAGTTCGCAAATGCGAAGCCTACATACCTGTTCATACCAGATTTTTTAAAGTTCCAAAAATGCAATTCGACACCTATCCAAAACTCACCCGAGCCCTCGGGGCTGCAAATCAAATATGCACACAACCTCAAAAATATCCTACGGACTTACTCGTGCGATCAAATCGCCAAAATAATATCATATACACCGAATTAAGCCTCAAATTTCATGATTCCATCCAAATTTTCATAAAACATCAAATTTCCATTTTTAAGTCCGAAACACGTCAAACGACGTTCGTTTTCAACAAAACTTTACAGAAAGAGCTTAAAATATACATAAGACTTGTACAAGCGCCGGAACCAAAATACGGGCCCGATACCATAGTCTTTAAACTAAATTTCATTTCCAATTTCTTTAATTATTTCTAGAAAATAATTTCACACAAAATTTCATATATCGGGCTTGGAACCTCGGAATTTGATTCGGGTCATACGCCCAAGTCCCATATTTTCCTACGGACCTTCCAGGACCGTTAAATCACGGGTCCGGGTCCGTTTATCCAAAATATTGACCGAAGTCAAATTTATTCAATTTAATATCAAAATTTAGCATTTCACAAAATTCATATTTAATCTTTCCAGCTACGCGCCCGGACTGCGTACGCAAATCGAGGCAACCCTAAATGAGGTTTTCAAGGCCTCGAAAGCATAGAATGAGTAAGGAAACAAGTGATGACCCTTTGGGTCGTCACATTCTCTACCTCTAAAATAACCGTTCGTCCTCGAACGGACAAAAAAAAGAAGTACCTGAGTCGGGGAAGAGATGAGGATAACGACTCCGCATATCAGACTCAGACTCCCAGGTCGATGCCTTAGGGGGCTGACCTCTCCACTGAACACGAACATAAGGAAAACTCTTGGATCTCAACTGACGAACTTGACGGTCTAGAATAGCTATCGTCTTCTCCTCATAAGACAAATCTTTGTCCAACTGGACAGTGCTGAAGTCTAACACGTGGGCTGGATCGTCGTGATACCTCCAAAGCATAGACAGATGAAAAACTGGATGCACGGCTGATAAGCGAGGCGGCAATGCAAGTTTATAAGCCACCTCTCCCACTTGATCAAGAATCTCAAACGGACCAATGAACCTCGGGCTAAGCTTGCCCTTCTTCCCAAATCTCATCACGCCCTTCATAGGTGACACTCGGAGCAATACCCGCTCACCAACCATAAATACCACATCTCGAACCCTGCAGTCTGCATAACTCTTTTGCCGAGACTGAGCTGAACGAAGCCTATCCTGAATGATCTTCACCTTGTCCAAGGCCTCCTAAACCAAATCGGTACCCAACAACCGAGCCTCTCCCGGCTCAAACCATCCAACCGTAAACCGACACCGCCTACCATATAAAGCCTTATAAGGAGCCATCTGAATGCTCGACTGGTAGATGTTGTTGTAGGCAAACTCCGCTAAAGGCAAGAACTGATCCCACGAACATCCGAAGTCAATAACACAAGCTTGGATCATATCCTCCAAAATTTGAATAGTCCTCTCGGACTGCCCGTCCGTCTGGGATGAAATACTGTGCTCAACTCGACCCGTATGCCCAACTCTCACTACACCGCTCTCCAGAAGCGCGAGGTAAACTGCGTACCCCGATCCGAAATGATAGACACGGGCACACCATGAAGGCGAACAATCTCTCGAATATAGATCTCATCGAACCTCTTCGAAGAATAGGAGACTGCCACAGGAATGAAATGTGCTGACTTGGTCAACCTATCAACAATAACCCATATCGCATCAAACTTCTTCCGAGTCAGCGAAAGTCCAGTAACAAAATCCATAGTAATCCGCTCCCACTTCCACTCAGGAAGCTCAATCCTCTTAAATGAACCACCAGGCCTCTGATGCCCATACTTAACCTGCTGACAATTCAAACACCGAGCCACATATGCAACGATATCCTTCTTTATTATACGCCACCAATAATGCTGCTGCAAATCCTGATACATCTTCGCGGCGCCCAGATGAATAGAGTACCGGGAACTATGGGCCTCCTCTAGAATCAACTCTCGAAGCCCATCCACATTAGGCATACAAACTCGCCCCTGCAATCTCAAAACTCCATCCGCATCTAAGGTAACCTGCTGGGCACCTCCACGCTACACCGTGTCTCTAAGGACATACAAATGGGGATCATCAAACTGCTCGTCATGGATATGCTCCAATAATAAAGAACGAGCGACCGTGCAAGCTAACATACGACTAGGCTCAGAAACATCCAGTCTCACAAACTGATTGGCCAAGGCCTGAACATCCAAAGCAAACAGCCTCTGACTGACCGGAATATAAGCAAGACTGCCCATACTGGCTGACTTCCTAATCAAAGTGTTGGCCACCACATTGGCCTTCCCCGGATGATATAAAATGGTGATATCATAATCCTTCAACAACTTCAACCATCTCCTCTGTCTCAAATTCAACTCTTTTTGCTTGAACAAGTACTGAAAACTCTTGTAATCAGTGAATACCTCACACGCCACGCCATACATATAATGCCTCCAAATCTCCAATGCGTGAACTATGGCTGCCAACTCTAAATAATGCACTGGATAGTTCTTATCATGAATCGTCAACTGCCTCGAAGCATAGGCAATGACCTTGCCATCCCGCATTAACACCACACCAAACCCAATACGGGAAGCATCACAATAGATTGTATAATGCCATGATCCTGTGGGCAAAACCAATACCGGTGCCGCGGTCAGAGCTATCTTGAGCTTCTGAAAGCTCGCCTCACACTCATCCGATCATCTGAACTAGGCACCCTTTCTGGGTCAATCTGGTCATCGGGGCTGCAATAGATGAAAACTCCTCCACGAACTGTTTATAGTAGCCTGCTAACCCCAAGAAACTCCGAATCTCTGTAGCTGATGTTGGTCTAGGCCAGCTCTTGACTGCCTCAATCTTCTTTAGGTCCACCTGAATACCCTCTACTGATACGACATGACCTAGGAATGCAACTGAACCCAACCGAAATTCATATTTCGAGAACTTAGCATATAACTGACTATCCGTTAGAGTCTGAAGAACCACGCTAAGGTGTTGCTCGTGCTCCTCCTGGTTGCGGGAATATATCAATATATCATCAATAAAGACTATTACGAATGATTCTAAATAAGGCCGAAACACTCGGTTCATCAAGTCCATGAAAGCTGCTGGGGCATTTATCAACCCGAATAACATAACCAAGAACTCACAATGCCCGTACCGAGTGCGTAAAGCTATCTTAGGGACATCAGATGCCCTAATCCTCAATTGATGGTAACCAGATCGCAAGTCAATCTTGGAGAATACCCTAGCACCCTGAAGCTGGTCGAACAAATCATCAATCCTCGGCAATGGATACTTATCCTTGACTGTTACCTTGTTCAATTGCCGATAATCAATACACATTCTTATTGACCCATCCTTCTTCTTAACAAATAACACCGGCGCACCCCAAGGTGAGACACTGGTTCTAATGAAACACTTTTCAAGCAAATCCTGCAACTGTTCCTTTAACTCTTTTAACTCTGGCGGGGCCATGCGATATAGTGGAATAGAAATGGGCTGCATGCCCGGAACCAGATCAAGGCAGAAATCTATATCCCTGTCGGGTGCCATACACGGTAGGTCTGAAGGAAAAACATCAGGAAACTCACAAACAAAGGGCACAGAATCAATATAGGGAACCCCAACACTGGAATTCCAAACATAAGCTAGATAAGACAAACACCCCTTCTCGACCATACGACTAGCCTTCACATACGATATAACACTGCGGGTGGAATGACCTGGAGTCTCTCTTCAATCTAAACGAGGCATACCCGATAAAGCTAAGGTCATAGTCTTGGCATGGCAGTCCAAGATAGCGTGATAACCAGTCCATCCCCAATATAATATCAAAGTAGACCATATCTAAAAGCAACAAATCTACACGAGTCTCAAGACCTCCAATCACCACGACACAAGAGCGATGGACTCGATCGACCATAATGGAATCACCCATCGGTGTAGACACATAAACAGGAATACCCAATGCATCGCTAGGCATGATCAAATACGGGGAAAAATAGAATGACACATACGAATATGTAGACCCCGGATCAAACAACACTGAAGCATCTCTATCACAAACTAGAACCGTACTGTAATGACCGTATCTGAAGCCTCTGCCTTGGGCCTAGCCTGAAAAGCATAACATTGGGGCTGGGCCCCACCACTCTGATCTACCTCTCTGAGATGGCCTGCTGCTGGTTGGCCTCCACCTCTAGCGGTCTGAGCCCCACCTCTATAACCTCTACCTCCACCTCTGGCACCTCTACCCCCATCTCTAGCTGGCTGGGCGAGCTGTGACCATGGCACAAGAACCCTGGTGCTGAGAACTGCTCGGAGCTCGAGGGAAAAATTTGGCAATATAACTCGTGTCACCACAAGTGTAACAATCCCTCGGCTGCTGAGTCTGTTGGCCCTGTCATCCTGAATGACCACCACAGAAACTGTAAAGCAGTGGTGCACTAATAGGGGCTGGTGGTGCACTGAATGGCTGCTGATCACAATAGTGTGCGTGAGAACCACGACCACCTAGGGCACCCTGAGAAACCTGGAGGGCTGACTGGAAAGGCCCAGAAGGCTGACCCCTATCATATGAATCTCTGCCTCCAGATGAGGCACCACTGAATCATCCTGGCTGACGGGGTCTCTTTTTTGCTCTATGACCACCCCCCTGTGGCAATACCATCTCGATCCTCCGGGCCACATTGGCCGCCTCCTGAAAAGTAATATCACTCCCTGCCTCTCTAGCCATCTGGAGACGAATAGGCTGAATGAGTCCATCAATAAACCGTCTCACTCTCTCCCTCTCAGTGGGGAGTATGATAATATCATAGCGAGCCAACTCAATAAACATGGTCTCGTACTGGGTGACTGACATGGATCCTTGATTTAGACGCTCGAACTACCTCCGATAGGCCTCATGCTGTGTGATAGGGAGAAACTTCTCCAGAAACAACACTGAAAACTGATCCCATGTCAAGGCTGGAGACCCTGCTGGTCTAGCTAAACAGAAATACCTCCACCAAGTCTTGGCGATTCCAGATAGGCGAAATGCAGCGAAATCAACTCCATTGGTCTCAACAATGCCCATGTTCCGAAGAACCTCGTGGCAGCTGTCAAAATAATCCTGAGGATCCTCGGTAGATGCACCACTGAAAGTGGTAGTGAAGAGCTTGGTGAACCTATCCAACCTCCACAAAGTATAGGCAAACATAGCTTCCCCATCACCTGCCTGGGCTACCACACCCGGCTGAGTTGCTCCAACTGGCTGAACTGCTAGAGCCGGAACCTGGGGATCTACCTGCTCCGGAGTACGAGTAGCAGGAGTCTGGGCCCCTCCTCCAACCTGAGAGACAGCTAGTGCTACAGGAAGCAAACCCGCTCGGGTAACACTCTCCATGAGGCCCACCAATCAGACCAAAACGTCCTGAAGAAATGGGGTAGCAATAAATCCCTCTAGGACCCGAGCTGGGCCCACCGGAACTGCTGGTGCTGGGGTCGGAACCTCCACAAGTCGACCTGAGGCTCTACTACTGGTGCTGCTGCTAGGGGCTGAGCTCTGCCCCTACCTCGTCCTCTAGCACGGCCTCATCCTCTGCCCCTAGCAGGAGCTGCCTGGGGATCGAACTACTGATCGGAAGATGAAGAAGCACGTGTTCTCACCATCTGCGAAAGAACAGAGTAGAAATTCAATTAGTATTGAGAAACCAAACCTCACGATAAGGAAGAACAGATTTGAAACCTTTCCTAACTCGGTAGCCTCTGGGGGTAAATACAGACGTCTACTGTACCGATCCCTCAGACTCTACTGAGCTTGTCCGTGAGTTGTGAGACTTATATAACCTAGAGCTCTGATACCAACTTGTCACGACCCGGATTTCCCACCCTCGGGAGTCGTGATGTCTCCTACTAGTGAGAGCTAGGCAAGCCAAACTTATTTAATTTTTCATTAATAACCTAATCCCTTTAAATAATTATCGGCAATAATACAAAAGCAACGAAATTAAATAATAAGCGGAAGTCTTAATATTATAGAAACCAAATAGAAATGCAGAAAATTCAACAAAAGCCTCTACCCAAGACTGGTACCACAATACTCATGAACTGCTAAGAATACTAATACAAACGTCTGAAAGAGAACATAAACTGTTTATCTCGAATACAATGAGATAACAGACAAAATAAAGGATAGAGAAGACGCCGGCCCTGCGGACGCTTGTAAGGCTACCTCGGGTCTCGCTGGGCTGAAGTCCTGCTCCCACACTATTGCTGTTGCTATTCGAAATGTGGATCTGTGCAAAATAGCACAGAGTATAGTATCAGCAGAACCGACTCCATGTGCTGGTAAGTGTCTAGCCTAACCCCGACGAAGTAGTGACGAGGCTAGACCGGACTACCACATAAACCTGTGTAATTTTATATATATACAGCGGAATCGAAATACAAAACAGATAAACAATACGGGAGAGGGAGCATGCTGTGGAGAAACAACAATTTTCAAATAAGAGCAGTCCAGTAACTAAGGAAAACAACACAACTCAATCATAAGTAATGAAACCGAAATCAACAAGTGCACGGTATCAACCTTCGTGCTTTTACTCTCATACTCACCAAGCAATAACATGTGCACGACATCACCCTTCGTGCTTTTATTCTCATTCCTCACATATATCAATAGAATCGACACGGAATGGTACATCGTGCGGCATGGCATCACCCTTCGTGCTTTAACACTCTTTTCTCATAATAAGCGAATAATGCACGGCATCACCCTTCGTGCTTTACACTCTTTACTTACCATAATAAATAATGCACAGTATCACCCTTCGTGCTTTAACACTCTTCCTCACCCAAACAACAATCAAAAACAAGGGATAAGGGAATTAACATTTTATAGTAAAAATCCCGGCAAGGAAACATAATTAAACAATTAGTCCCGACAAGGACATAACATCAATAATCTCAACATCCCGGCAAGGGAGGAATTTGATAACTCATTCTCTTCTTTCACTTTCATCTCATAATTTACATCATCACTTGAGCCAATGCTCCAAAGATTTACTTATCCCATATACTTTCACAAATTTGTAATTCAACTAGAGCCAATGCTCCACGAAGTTTAAGGTCACAGTTTATTGCACATACTCTTTACAACATATAAAAACCATCAATTAAGCACGGAAGTTATAACATGAACCAAAATATTCTCAACATAAGGACTCACGGTCATGCTAGACACCAATGTATAGATACTCGTCACCATGCCTATACATCGTACTCGATAAATTACCACATAGCAAATAAGACTCAACTCCAATTCCCTCAAGCTAGGGTTAAACCAAATACTTACCTCGATGCTTTGAACTCAACTCAAGCCTCAACTATAGCTTTATCCCGCGATTCCACCTCCAATCCGCTCTAATCTAGCCACAAATTACTTAATTGCTTTAATAAACACTAAATGAATCAATTTGAATGCATAAGAATGAATTTCTCAAGGTTTTTCCCAAAAATTCCAAAAATCATCCCCGGGCCCACGTGATCAAAACCCGAGGTTCGAACCAAAACCCGGTTACCCATTCCCCACGAACTCAAATATGCAATTTGTTTTGAAATCGAACCTCAAATTGAGGTCTAAATCCCTAATTTTAGAAAAACCTAGGTTCTACCCAAAACCCTCAATTTCACCCATAAAAATCCTTGATTTTTAGTGGAAAACATGTTAATTGATGTTAATGATTGAAAGAATTGAGTAAAAATCGACTTACAAATGATTTGGAATGAAACTTGTTCTTGAAAATTTGCCTAAGGAGTTTGTGTTTTGAAAGAATGGTGAAAAATGGTTCAAATTCGACTAAGTATAAAATTTGCTGGGCCTCAGATATGGGAATTGCGAACCCCGACCAAATGTGAGAATTGCGAAAAATAGTTCGCATTTGCGAACTCAGACCCATCAGAAGAACTTCGCATTTGCGAAAAAAGTCTCGCATTTGCGAAAACTCGACCTTCGCATTTGCGAAGAATTGCTTCGCATTTGCGAGCCAAGGCAGGCTTGGGCTGGTTTCCCATTTGCGATCCAGCCTTCGCATTTGCGAGTTCGCATTTGTGAACCAGGCTTCGTAAATGCGAAGCCTGCAGACCTGTTCATACCAGATTTTCCAAAGTTCCAAAAATGCATTCTGACACCTATCCAAAACTCACCCGAGCCCTCGGGGCTCCAAATCAAATATGCGCACAACCTAAAAAATATCCTACGGACTTATCCGTGCGATCAAATCGCCAAAATAACATCATATACATCGAATTAAGCCTCAAATTTCATGATTCCTTCCAAATTTTCATAAAACATCAAATTTCCATTTTTAAGTCCGAAACACGTCAAACGACGTCCGTTTTCAACCAAACTTTACAGAAAGCGCTTAAACCATATATAAGACTTGTACCGGGCGCCAGAACCAAAATACGGGCCCGATACCATAGTCTTTTAATCAAATTTCATTTCCAATTTCCTTAATTATTTTCAGAAAACAATTTCACACAAAATTTCATATCTCGAGCTTGGGACCTCGAAATTCGATTCCGGGCATACATCCAAGTCCCATATTTTCCTATGGACCCTCTGGGACCGTTAAATTATGGGTCTGGGTCCGTTTACCCAAAATATTGATCGAAGTCAAATTTATTCAATTTAATATCAAAATTTAGCATTTCACAGAATTTATATTTAAGCTTTCCAGCTACGCGTCCGGACTGCGCACACAAATCGAAACAACCCTAAATAAGGTTTTCAAGGCCTCGGAAGCACATAATGAGTAAGGAAACAAGTGATGAATATTTGGGTCGTCATAGTATCATACTTCAGTTTGAATTTTTAATAGAATATAAAATTAAAATTCTATTTATTTTGAGTATAAGTAAAAAAATTATGTATAAAGAGGAAAATAGAGATAGTCCGAGGATACTTATATTTATAAATTTATTAAAAATAAATAAATTAAATTATTAAATAGTAGTCAAAAATATTATTAATAGATTTAAATGATGAAAGTGATTCGAGTTAGTGGAGAATAGTGTAAAAATATATTAAATTTCAAGAATAATTTTTTTTACATTTAATGATGATTATTAAAAGGTTAATAAACAAGATTAATAAAAGATCACATTATAGTATAACAATATTAAGTAATAAATCATGCAAAACTATAAGCAAGGAACAAAAAGAGAAAAAAAATTATGTCTAAAAATGTAGAAGGATAAGAATATTTGAATTTCAGATGAAAAATAAAGTGGTAGTAAGAATTTTATTAAGATAATATAATTTAATGTGCTCAAACAAGACAAATCACAATGTTACATGTATAGTATTCTTTAATATTGACCGTAAAATATAATACAAGTGTCAAAATCAAGGAGTTGAGTTATTACAGATAAAGGAAAAAGAAAAAAAATTATCCACTATGAGATTTGAAAAATGATTTCATGCCCTACTTCTTAATTAATATAAAATAATTATTTATAATTTATATATAGAAGGTTTAATTTAAAGTTATTTGCACGTAATTTAAATAACACAAATCATAATTTGATATATTTTATGTCCGCACATCGCGCGGTTACTAATACTAATATTTTTAATAATTGTGGTATCCGAATTATCTTACGTGCACATATTAATTTTAGATACCCCTGCCTCTCGTTAACGAGGCACGGAATAATTCTATCGAAAAACTTGGATGAAGGGGAAAAAAAATCATATACTAATGCTTCTACTTCCATAGGATTTGAACTTAAAATCACATATTTTTAATTTTAATAGACCTCATTAATTATTTGCTTACACCCTTGGGTGGACGTACTGTTGGATTTCATTATAGACCTAAGATAAATAAATGAACTAGAAAATTTGCCCCTTGCAAACAACCTTATTTTAAAAATGTACATTTCATATAATTGGTATTATAGTAGAGCGATGTTCATTCCAGAGCTAATGTTACATGTTAATAAGAGCGTATTACAGACTTAAAACAAGTAAATAAAAAGTAACAGTACTCGAACAGTTAAAAATTATAGATTTAACTGTTTGCAACAAATTTATTGATAAACATTGTAGGTTACAACAATAACAACAACCCAGAGTGGTCCCACAAGTGGGGTCTGGGGAGCGTAGGATGTACACAGCCTTACCCCTACCCTGGAAGGGCAGGAGACTGTTTCCGATAGACCCTCGGCTGCAGAAGGTGAGAGAAGCCCTGGTAGCAAGTAATAGGAAAACAATAATTAAAAAGCTAAATCGGGGATACAATAGATAATATGAAAGGGGTACTGATAACAAGTAGCAACAAGATAACATATTTAGAAAACTAATTCCAAGGCAGCAGACGAGAATATGAACGAAGTACTGCTAGCAAACTGCGGAATTACCAATGGCAAGTAACAACGAAACGAGACATGTGAATATAGAAAACTAAGGAAAATAAGAAGGGTACCGAACTAACGCTAATACTATCGAGCTAGAGAAGATAAAGGGAGATGCACGACTATCTACTAACCTTCTACCCTAATCTTCAACCTCCACATCCTTCTATCTAGAGTCATGTCCTCGGTTAGCTCAAGTAGCGCCATATCCCGCCTGATCACCTCTCCCCAAGACTTCTTTGGCTTACCTCTCACACCTCCTAAGGCCAACCTCTCACATCTCCTGACAAGGACATCTGCGCTTCTCCTCGTAACATGCCCGAACCACCTCAACCTTGCCTCACGCATCTTTGCCTCCACAGAGGGCCACTCCCACATTGTCTCGAATAAACATTGTAGATTACAACTCTGTTTATCACTTGATTCTTCCCTCCGATTTATTCTACGTGATTCGAGGGCCTTAGCAGCATATTTCTCGAACGTAGAATGATATGCATCTCCTTGATGTAAGAAATTTGAGCAAGACATATTTTATATGTCTTTGATCTCTTAATGAATATTCCAAGAGTTTCATGAAATTTCGGCGATCTCATATTTGATCTCTTTGTGCATATGATGGTGTCTATCTTGAGTCATATCATGAAAGTCTGGGAGAGAGTGGTAGAGATGAGAGTGCGAAGGATGGTGTCTATCTCAGACAACCAGTTTGGGTTTATGCAGGGGCAATCTACCACAGAAGCTATCCATCTTATTAGGAGGATGGCAGAACAGTATAGGGATAAGAAGAAGGATCTCCACATGGTGTTTATTGATCTAGAGAAAACGTACGACAGGGTTCCTAGGGACGTCTTATGGAGCTGCATAGAGGTTAAAGGGGTTCCAGTAGCCTACATTAGGGTGATTAGAGACATGTATAAAGGAGCTAAGACTCGGGTTAGGACAGTAGGAGGCGATTCCGAGCATTTTTCAGTTGTCACGGGGTTGCACCAAGAGTCTGCACTCAGCCCTTTCCTATTTGCCCTGGTGATGGATGCCATAACGCATCATATTCAAGG